>JAOVVB010233345.1:0-10184 GCA_028570985.1 Heterobranchus longifilis
ATGCATTGCAAAAGCATGATTACAGTAGTTTATTGTGAGAATTTACTGTGAAAACCTGGTAATTGTTAACAGTGTATAAGTTTGCTATGTAAGAAGTGTCGGTATAAAGCCTTACTTAGGAAGTCCCTCCTCCCCAAAGATGATTGTGATTGGTTTAAAGAAATACAAACAGGCCAGGGAGCTTTTTCCCCTGTACTGGAGTGAAAGCACACTGGATCCACATCAGACTATAGGACTGGTTGTATAAAACTGCTGGTAATATCACTTACAGCACGGATAGCCAGCCAGACTGCAAGGTAGCAGAGGATGATGATCGCCAGAGGAAGGATACAGCATGTAATCATGAGAACAATCATGTAGGACTGGACTCCAGGGTCTTCACTTCCACTGAATACATCCGGTCCACAGGAAGTCTTTAGTCCATGAGGCCAGTACCTGATGCAAGAAAGTGTTTAGCTTACGCTCCACTGAAAACTCAGGTTTTTTTAAGATTAAAAACATCAGGTTACCTGCTCCATCCAAAGATGGGGGGAGCACACCACACTGCTGACCAGACCCAGGAGAACACTATTCCACCGACGGCCCATTTGGCATCAAACTTGATGTTTCCAAAAGGTTTGCATACAACTACCCATCTTTCCCAGGAGATGATAGTCAAGGACCAGAGAGCAGTAATGCCTGTGTTCAGAATAAGGATACTCAGTAAAGGTATTTAACGCTCAGACAACACCAAGAAAACTCTCTTTACAAACACCTTCCAATCAAAGAGGAAAAAAATGGTGTCCACTTACCACAAACGGAGACAGTGTAGCCCTCAAAGATGCACATCGGGTGTCCCAGAATGAAGTAACCAAAGAACTGGTTGCATACACTGATGGTGCTGGCAAAAACTGTCTCTCCAAGATCAGCGATTGCAAGATTGACCAAGATCCAGTTAAGAGGGTGACGGAGTTTCTTGAACTTTGCTGTGGCCACCAAGACGAGACCGTTGGTGAAGAGCGATAGAACGACCACAACAAACATCCAGGCTGTTGAAAGGTTGTAAACCCATCGAGGAGCAATGTGGTAATTGGGACCCTCAAAGGGATCTGAAAGAAGAAAAGCAGTCTCATATAGTCTCATAAGAATGTGGTCCACATTGTCTTGTGAGGTCTAATGCATGCATGGTTCGACTCGACTGGCTGTTTTCCGTTAGCAAAAGACAGTAAGCTACCTGGTACTTTTTTTGGTATCACCTCGGTCGAGGTTCTGAGCCGATGCTAGAAGGTGGAGTTAAAACATTGCAGACCACTCACAGATAATCGTCACTAGCAAGACATCTTGCACAATCCCGCAATGTTTTAACAGCCAAGCTACGGTCAATAGCGACTGCACGTTTTTTATTCACTCAAACCAGATTTCTAAAAAATGGCAGCCTGCAAAAAAAGCTGAGACTCCTCCCTACTGTCTGCAAAATGATGAATAAAAACATCTAATGAATTCAGCTTGTTCTCGAAATCATATGCTATGTCACTCCATAAAATGTCTATGATTGCGTGTTTTAAATAATTATCAAATATAATCATGTTAAGTTTATAAAATTCAGCCAAACTGACTTAAAAGCCAATGAAGTGCCTTAAAAGACAACAAAATAAATCATTACATTTGAATCAGGCTCTACAGGCAAATATTGTAGATTTTGCTCTGATTAACGCACAAATTGAATTATTAAAAAATGATAACACTGTACCTCTGGTATGATTGCTGTTTGTGTAAACGAAGGCAGATCCCCTCGTTGTGTCTTCATTGTACCGCCTGGCAGCAAGCACCTGTTTTCCCCACTCTTCTGCCATCCTGATCGTGGAGGGAGGACCTCAGAAGTTGACCTTTCTTGTCACTTGGGTGACTACACATCTGACTTTAGCTTTTATACGTGAGCTTCAGAGACCTCTGATAGGATTAGGTTCATCGTGGCGTCCTGCTGGCAGTGATACTTAGCAGCAACCCGAAGTAAACTTATTTGAACTGTAATTAAAACCATCATCTTATTACCCTGAGACACAAAATGCCCAAATAATCTTGTTTGAAACCAGATTTCTGTCCACTCTGTTAAAATGGGGATTAGTTGCAAGACCTTTGACAACACATAAATGTAAATTTTCATTGAGAGCTACAGTAGCCAATATTGTCTATTCCTATATATCTATGTAGAAATAATAAGTAGGCCGAATACAGCAACACTGAATATGTGCATCAAATAATAACTTGAGCTTCAAAACAAAAGTGGATGTAGAGGAATAACTCCACATTAATATCATGAATTGAATCCATTGCATGATATGAAATTAATTTGTAATTAAGAGCAACGCAGCAGAACAGTGCATATCAACTTCTTCAATTATCTTGTGCGTGATGTTGTGTGTATGTGGACCCTGGTGGGCATGAGAGGAAGTCTAAAAGCAGCTTAATTGGACAAATGGCGATCCACAGAACTATAATAGCGACAGTCACAGTTGTTGACATGTGAGGGAACTTTAAATCCCTCCGGAAAGAGAGTTCACATCAGAACACAGGATTCTGAGACTCTCCTGTGATCCTACAGCTCACGTCATATCGTCCTCAGGTCAAGGACAAAGGGGAGAGGGTATCACATCCTGATTTATTTCTCTCTTTTTTTCATTTTAAGATTATTTTTGGCTTTTTGCCTTTGTTGATATCACAGCTGAAGATTGACAGGAAAGGAGTGAGAGAGAGGACAACAGGCAGCAAAAGGCCACGGGCGAGAGTCAAACCCACGGCCGCTGGGGCGCACGCTACCACTGAGCCACCAGTGCACCCTGCATCCTGATTTCTGACTAACCTCTTTCAAAGAACACTTTCAAAAAGGTGGCACAGCTAAACGGCATGATCGGCATGCACAGGTTTTTGTCTTGTGTCAGTGAGTGTATTCAGCCAAGAGGCAGGATTATTGGTTTAAATAACAATGAACAAAATAAGCAATGAAATAATCAGAAATCAAGGCAGGGTGGTGTTGATATTACAGTTGGACAAAGGCAGCAGCCTGCAGAGCCTGTGAGGATGACCATGTGCAGGCTGGTCCCATTCCCTACTATGAAAAGTAATGCACTGTAATTCGTACATATCGCAAGTAATTGTGAGACATGAAGCCCAGGTTTAAAAGACACAAAGACTGTTTTGATCACATGCAGGATTTCACCCAGGAGACCGGAGTTCGAGTCCGTGTGTATCATGTGACCGTCACATGTATTTAACACTAGAAGTGCTGGAATTCCATAACTACTAGAATTGCCGTAAGCATGATTCCAAACTCTATAATCTGTCATGATAAATACTCAATTGAATGCATTTATTGTGTTAGGATATCTTTAAAAATATATACATTTTAACAAGTTTACTTATACATTTCAGTAGTTTTACATTCATCAGTATTCATATAATTGCATCTAGCCTAGTAAACCGTAATTATTTCATACATGCACAAGTATTTTTTGCTACAGAAATTCAAATATTAAACATCACTGTGATGCTGTTGCTTGGCAACGAGAGAATACCACAAAATTATGTGTGGTCAATATGATTGTTTATGGCCAAAATAGGTAAAAAAAAAAAAAAAAGATCATATTTTCTTTGCCTTTTGTGTAATTTATATATAAAATACAGACACTTTTAGGAAAAGTCAGGAACCAGCTGGATTTAATTTTTTTTATTCAGCAAAGTTATTACACGTAAATTTCAAAACGGTCAGAATGACATGTCATATGTCATAGTTGTTCTAGTGTTAAAATGGAACACAGATTTTACTAAACATAACAAAGTATATTTATAGCCTAAACCTACCTCATTATCCTGTTTCACTACGTTAATCACAACATTAATGACGTGTCTGTCATGTGACCAGGCTGTGTATTTAAACAGGAAGTAGGAATTTTAATGTGATTTTACTGCAATACCGGTGCATTTTTGCTAATCATACCAAGTTGTTTTGCTGTTGTAGCCTAAACCTACTGATTTGTTCCTGTTTCACAACGTTAATCGCGGTGTTAATGATGTGTCCATCACGCCAGCGCGACGTGTTTTTAAAACGGGACACATGTTGGTATGATATTTACGAACTGCTGTGCAATACTTTATGAGAATGAGTTGAAATGTTCAAGCTTCTAAAAAAAAAAAAACAAACAGTCAGAGCATTTTCATTTGCACCCAGAACATGATTAGTTAGATACCACAAATCCAGTCTGTTATGAAGATTTAGTATACATTTTATCTTCAGAGATAAAGTCAGAGGGAATGTAATCTCGTCTGTGTCAGTGCATTCTGTCAAAACAGTACAAATGTGAATTTACTGTAGATCCAGACTTTCATGCTTTTTTTTTTTCACACTGAGCTGAAAAGCAAGAAGCCACATCAAACTATGTGAGAGCACTAAAGACAAATATCTCCCTCAAGTAAGAAAATAACGTTTGGCTCGCATTATGCTCATTACAGTGAGGAGTTATATTAAGGATGATAGTATCATTGTGATCTCAAATGGGCACATTTTATGGAACAGCGAGACCAGATCTGCATGGTGATGAATGTGCTAATATTAGTGTGAAGTTAATGTTTCTTTTTAAAAGAGGGGATTGCTTGTGCAGCCTCTCAAGCTGCTTGTTGGATGTTCTGGGAGATGAGTCACTGATGAAAAGCAGCTTCTTTAGAAGTCTGTATCTTTAAAAGATGTCCGTCTTGTTCCCTCGGTGACATGTTATACAACATGTGTTGGCCAAGGCATGTTCCTTATACAAATATAGATCTAAGTAGGCTGCAGATATATTCACCAAGAACTTTCATTATGAGGATGACACATGAAATGTACAAAGCATGCATATTATACAACCAGTGAAACATAATCCACACCCTCAGTTCTCACTTTGCTCAGAAGTTTGTTCTCTCTAACACAACTTATAGGAGGCACGTTCTCCACAAGGACACAAGTATCGACTTCAGTGTTTTTGGACGTGATATAATTACCTGTTATATCTTGAACAGTGGGCAGCACAAGAACCTATTAAATGAATTTAATCACTATTAAAGTACTATTAGAAGATGTGAGGGCTCTGCAGGGGAAATGCCTTTATAACACTGCAGTCCTTTAACTTGATTAGATTTGATTTATTGAAGGCATCAAGTTAAAGTCCCCCTCCAGACAAGTTTAAAAGTATGTAAATATACTCTGGTATGATTAATATTTTGTTTGACATGGTTTTTTGACATAAAAAGTAAAAAAAAAAACAAGACTGAAAAAGGGTCTGAAAGCACATCTACTCTTTCTCCCTCATTGAGAAGTTCTGGATCTGGCCTCGCCCTGTCGACCACCGCCGCTAGATTGAGACTCGTTCGGTGACTACGTTCTAACATCTCCCCAGGGTTAGTCTGGCGGGCTTACCAAACAGTGCCAGGATAAAGCCTTACTTCCTGTCCGCACAGGAAGTCCGTGTTCCCGTTCCCAGAGTCCCTTCGCTACGAAAACAAACAACAGCCTCCGAGTTATCAACCTACACGCTGAAAATGACAAGTTTTGAAGATCTGGATCGCATAATAAGGCAGGCCTGCTCTGTTCTTTCAGTAAAGATCTACAAAGAATATGTTTACAACATTTTCGTGTAGGTGTTCTACCAAAACAGGTTCCCTTCTGACACTGTTTTGCAGAGGCACTGTCGGGGCGTAGTGCTGCCCAGGACGATTGTGATTGGTTTAAGGAAATACAAACAGGCCTGGGAGTTTTTTTCACTATCCAGGAGTGAAAGCACATTGAATCCAGACTTTCTCCCAGTGCGGACATAGGTCTGGCTACACAAGACTAGTACACAACAAACAAATATTACTGGGACCATTACAGATTACACAACTTGTAACAACTTGGCCACATACACAGTCTAGCCACATACTAGGTTTCAACCTAGTCTTGTTTGTAAATGCATGAAAATCTCTGTGTATTGACTTTTGTTTTGTCCAACATCACTATAAAGCACAGCTTGGTGCAGGTTCTTAAAAATGAGGTCAATGCAGCAGTAGTCTGGCTGTCCAGGTATACAGCTGGAATAAATCCTGACATCCAGCAAGCTCTTACGCACCAGATGTTTTCAGGCTTTTATGTTTTTGCACAAAACATTTCGTACTCAAAACATACGTTTCCAGTACAATGCAGATGGAGGCCACCGTTGCTGCATACAAAGCTTAGTGCAGCCCAAGACGATTGTGATTGGTTTAAAGAAATACAAACAAGCCGGAGCGTTTTTCCCCTCATCCCAGAATGAAAACTGCATGCAGGCCAACTATGCACCAGCACTCACACAGCGCTGTGGAGGTCTGGCAATGCGAGACTAATGCAACAGTGAGTATAACTCATAGTAAGTAGACGAGTCAGTCTCAGAGTTATTCTTCAGCGGTAAGTAAATCCCACTGATTAGCTAATCCGCCAAAATATGCCTCTATTCTACTAATCTTTCCTCTGTGAGAAATATCTCCATGGAACAAAAACTCATTCTTATTGAGCTTAACTCTGCATGAATCATGAGTGGGGAGTGATGGAATACAAATAACGGTATTACAGATTTAAAATACAAAATATGAGCAACTGTATTCTATTATAGTTTAGATTAGTGGTTAGTAAGTTACTGTCTTTAAAAATAGATGACTTAAAGAGATTACTTTATTACCTCCGTCGAGGAGGTTCTGTTTTCAGTTCAGTTTGTTTGTCAGCTGGATTACAGAAAAACTACTTTTCATGAAACTTGGTGGAAGGTTGTAGCATGGGCCAAGAAAGAACCCATTACATTTTGGTGCGGATCCAAATCACAGGGCAGATACACAACTTATTTTTCAATTTAGTTAACATTGCGAGGGCATGGCCTTGGTCTGTGCTCTCCAAGTGCCCTAGTTTGTTTTTGTTGTTGTTGTTTTCTCTAAAATTCATATCAGCCACGCATTTACCATAAACAGATTTTTTTTTTTTTAATGTTCAACAATTTGTGCATGCACGGTGTACCTGCCAGACGACAATGTGAGAGAAGACGCAGAGCCAGGACACAGTTAGGAATGTGGTTTTGGAAATATAAGAGACGAACAAATAAGCTCAGCAAAACCATTTTGAAACATTCTAAAAGTAATCCAAAGTATTTAGAATGTTACTTAATTTGAGTAATGGAATAGATTACAAATGACATTTTCTGGCATGTATTCAGTAAGTCTGGAATGGAATACATTTTATAAAGTAACCCTCCCAACACTGATCATGAACCATTTGAATTCTAAGCATATTTTCTCCAGAAGGGCACAAGATGAACCTGACATTTAAGCTAGAGATAAATGATGAATGATACATAATGTTACAGCGTGAACTCTCCCCCACTCAGCTGTTGATTATGTTTGTTCTACCGGCAGCTACGCTGCTCCAGTGGAGCTGCTTCTGCCCACAGCGCTGCTTTTATCTCTCAGATCGTTAAAATCTGGACTCTGACATGTCACGCGTTATATAATTCAACTAAATAAAATCATAATATAATTGCATAACTGAATGTTACAGGAGAGATTGTTAACTAAAACTGAACTGTGAGCTCTTAAACTCAGAAGAAGAGCTGCTAGGTGATGACAAACAGACCTTCTGAATATTGTTTGTTACTTTTTATTATTATTAAAGATTAAACATGAGAGCCCAGACCTAACAACTTTTGACCATCTCAAAAAAACAAATGAGGGCTGGTGGTGTCTGTCTCCTTCAAAAAATACATACAATACATACTTATTTTTTAAGGTCTTAAAGGGATAGTTCAGATGTTTTGCAGTGGGGTTATATGAGGTACTTATGATAGTCAGTGTATTACCTGCAGTAGATGGCGGTCGGCACGCCTCCAGTTTGGAGAAGCAGACAGGAGGAGAGGCATGGAAGCTAAGCACTGTACTGCTGTGGACGGGGGCAGCAGCTAAATGTATTTTAGCCACCTAAAACTATCCAGATCAGTTTAAGTGTACGCTATATTTAGAATATTTTCACAACTTTACCTTGCTGTCTAACACCCGTTTAAGTTTACACAGGAGGAAATTAAGCCGTTATCTCTGCTCTCGTCAAAGCCGCCAGAGTCCTTTGACATTTGACATCACATTGTTAGTACCTAACCCTTTTAAAACACCAAAGTCACAAAGTAACACAAGTACCTCATACAACCCAACTAGAGGATCTGTGGTCTTCCTGTGGTCTTTCAAAGCAAACCATCAAAACATATGACAGCTCAAACCTTGATAGCCCTAGATCTCTAATCAGAGCCTCACACCCTCAGTCAGAACAGAACTACCCATCGCAGGTGCAAACACAAACAAAACAACACAGAAACTCACCTCCAACAAACTGGATCCCGCCGGCCACGCGGCCGATCGTACGTGAGATGAGGTCAGAGATGCAGCAGCCCATGAGAGCTGTGAGGGCCACCAGCAGGAGGAGGCCGCATCCCACGCCCGTCACCACTGTGCAGATCCTCCACTCCAGACTTGGGATGCCGTGGAAGGAGGCGTAGCGCCCACACTGCTCCAGCATCACCGTGGCCTGCTTCTCCTCGTCCCTCACCGGGTAGGAGCAGCGGCGGAATGTGCCAAAGGACACTGGCTTGTCCATCTGTGTCCCCAGCAGCCAGTAGGGCATGAAGAAGCCAACGCAGGAGGCAGCAGCACACAGCAGGGACAGCAGGGCCCAGATAACACCCGTACATGTCAGACTAGACGCCATGGTAAACAGTCTGCGAATGGTTCACACAGTCACTGAACTAACAGCAGTTATATGAGCAGTCGCTGTGTTGTGGGAAGCCTTGCAGTGAGCATTTAACACCAGCAGCCTTCACCTTCTCAGTGACTCCGGGTCCCTGTCAGGAGAAACAGGAAACACACAAACGTCATCTGTGGGAACAACTTGTTGGCTTTTGGAATAACATGAAAACTTGATAAGTTGAAAGCCAGAAACCTGTTCTGCAGTCATTGTAAGTGCAGATATACACACAGATATGAAAGAATCCAACTCATACGTTTGTTAGATCTTTTTTCTGTAAAGTACTTTTCTCTACACTATGAAGTAAACAGAAAAGTCTAAACAAAACCAGACACATATAGTTTAATAAGAGGTACAGCTATTCAATTTAGATTCAATACAACTGTGATTTGATTCATATATAATAGCAAACACAGACTCAAACTCAGCCCAATAAATAAGCAAACTCAACTTTGATAAGCTGAGGGCAACGGTTAATCTCCCTCTCCATATTACTAATTTATTTAAAGCTTTTTTTCCTTTATCATATTTCCTCTAGGAATGTTAGGAAATAATAAAAATCCTATTGTTAGTTCATAAAATCCAGCACCTTTAAGGCAGTAATGAATATGCATAACAACTAATACCCAACAGGCATGCTATTATTGGAACAACTATTAAGTATGGCTACTGTGAATTTAGTTTTATTTTAAAACAATAAACACTTACTACAAAACGACAATAGCGTTCATAATAAACTTTATAATGTTATTATACACTCATCACAGCATAACGACAAACAATACAGCCTATGGCATGTTATAGCACTATAATACCATATGAAATAGCCATTAGGTAGCACAGACTGTGGAAGAGACCATGGAAACTGGACATTTAGTTGAGAAAACACAGTAGAAGTCCCTGCAGGAGCAGCAGCCACTATAGTGGATTTTCGTTAGGGGTGACCTCACGGAACACGCTGCTTTATCGCAGTGCTCACACTGTCGGAATGTGAATCATGAAAACAAGGCAAAAGAAAAGAGAAAAAGAAGAAGAAAGCTTACATGTTGGGAGAGCTCCGCAGAAAGGTGCGCTCGGTGAACACTGAGAGGTTCTTTCCATCTGCAGGCTCCAGCTGTGTGCTGGCTCCCAAAGCAAACTTTTCTTCAGTCGAGGAAAAGAGGAAAGAAATGCGTTCGGCCCAAGAATGTAAATCCAAAAAGTGAGCGCAGAATCCGTTCACAAATCACTTCTTCCTCATCAATATATTTAACCGAGGCAAAGATCAATTATTCACTCCTGTGCGGTGCAGAAACGTGCGGCGCTGACTGACTGCTGGACTCCTGCTTCCACATTCCTGCTGCTCAGAGAGAGAGAGGGGGGAGAGAGAGAGAGAGAGAGAGGGAGAGAG
>JAOVVB010233346.1:0-10184 GCA_028570985.1 Heterobranchus longifilis
CCCGAGTCCGGTGTCCCGAGTCCGGTGTCCCGAGTCCGGTGTCCCGAGTCCGGTGTCCCGAGTCCGCTCAATGCCAAGAGCCTAGGCACTGTATGTTTAGTCACAGAGCTTGTGTTTCGTCATAAAGTCTCAGTCCTGTGTCATGTCCTAGAGCCTCTGTTTATAGTTGAGTGAGTGTTTGTTCCTTTGTTGGTGTTATTCCTTCAGTGTTCATGTTTTATGGTTAATAAAAGGACAAAATCGCCCCTCTGCGCCTATGCCTGCCCGTTTGTGCCCACGGCAACTACAACAGCCAAAACCACCCGAATCATGACATGGGCCATCAAATTATACAAAACTTTCAAAAAATACAGATGTACAGTACTGTTTCTTTTACAAACTGTCTCTTGTCTTGTTGGTTGATCTAAAAAGGAAACAGAATCAAAACACACTTCCTTTGAGAGAACTTCTGCTTTTGCAATCCTAAATACAAAACCAACAAAAACGGGCTGCAATTCACAGCATTATTTCCTCTAATGCCTTGTGCACTGTATTTATGACAGCCGAAGGACTATTTCTGGCAATGTTGTCATTATGAATGCACACATTCTTTTGTAGAATGGAGGAAGGGCTACCAGAAGTGTAAGGTTAATACCTCACTGGCATAAAGCACATACTTATTGTATATTGTTTATATGCCAATACCAACTACTCTTCAGACCAGGCCTACTATGTTAGAGACTGGGGCACAGCAGACCCACACAATTACGGGTCTGGCTCTCGGTACCGAACCCAGCATATTTAAGATGCACTAGACACACTTAAGCGTGTGCACATGCAATCGGACTACACACAAGTCACGGCCCAGGAGGTGAAAGTAAAAATGTCATTCGCACTATGAACAGTGTTTTAAGGGATTTTCACAATCCACATCAAGCATCTGTGGTGTAAAGTGTCTTTCACTTACGACCGAGTTTTTTATGTGACTATTATGACCTCCATATATACGTATTAGTAAGCAATTCAAATATGTCATATTTTGGACTTTTAAAGCAACTGAGACCATGGCATATTAACAAACGTATCCATCTTTATGTTTATGTAGATGAAAGCATTCTATGGTAAACCCAGTATCTAGAGACAGCTCTCAATTTACAGGTCTAAAGGGTCTCCATTTTCTAATGACATGCTGGCTCATTGGGTAACTGTTTTTTTCTATTAAACATCACTGAAACAGTCATCCCAGTAGTGCAGAGGAAACGAGCTCGTCCTATCATCTAGAGATCACAAGGTCACTCAGTGTGAAAGGATTGATATTGCATTGCACCCTATGGCGTGTGAGCAAGCTTATGGGAAATTTTGATTTCGTTTACAAGTGTTGAAATACGAGCCCGCTTCCGGAACGAATTATGCTCGTAATCCAAAGTTCCACTGTAATTACTTTTAAATAATTACAAACTGAAGCAGCTCATTTTATTTTAAATATTTTTAATTGTAAAAATTTTAAAAGTTTAAACACTTTTTTTTCTGTTCAACTTTTTTTAATGAAATTTGGTTATTTTTTTTAGAAAAGATTTATATATATATATATATATATTTTTTTTTGTTTGTTTTTTTTTGTTAGTTTTTTTTTTTTACAGATTTTTGTATAAATTTATGAAAAGGAAAACAAACAAAAGAAATGTTTTTATGCAGTTATGAATTTCTTAACATAAAAAGTTATAGGAGTTACTATTACATCTTTCAAAAAAACTGTAATAACTGTGATACTGCATTCCAGAAATGTGGGATTATTACATTAAAAGCTACGGATTTGTTTTACGTTTTTGGTTTATTGCGTTTCTGGGCTGTTAATATGCTGGCGGGTGTAACAGCATGAGAGATACTATATTTACAAACCACAGCAAGTTAACATTAACAAACCAGTCATTTAAACTGCTAGTCATGTAACTGGGTAGTTAAAAAGTACGCTATTTGGGAGAATTTAAAAAAAAGTTTAAAGGAGACAGAAGAAATTGGGGGGGCAGAGACAGAATGAAGTGATGGAGGGATGAGAGAGAAAAGAGAGAGAGAGAGAGAGAGAGATGATGAGAGTGGTGTGTTGTTTATGTGTGAGGTGACTCGGGTAATAGCAGCATGTTCTAGAAGGCTGAATGAATCACTGGCGTGCTGGGATCATAATTACATCACACACACTTAAACACACACACACACACACACCCAGATAGACAAAAATGATGGCATAGATCTAAGTGCTTCGAGAAAGAGAGAGAGAGAGAGAGAGAGAGAGAGAGTCACTTGTCAGCACCACGGACAGCACCAAGTCAGAGTTTTAGTGAAATAATCTGTATTAAATTAGAATTTAAATTTTATTTGTCACATACACAGTCATACACAGTACGATATGCAGTGAAATGCTTGGACGACTGCCCGTGACCTTAAAATGAAAGACTATTAATAGGAAATAAATATGAAAACGAAAAATAGAAAGTAAATTTAACTAAGAAAGAATAAAATATCTGTACAGTACAAAAAATACAATATAAGAAAAATAAGAAAAACAGCTGTACAATATAGAAAATATATTGAATTTATAGAAAATTTATGGAATTTTGTGTGGGAATAAGGTTGAATATAAATAGAAATGTCCAGGGGGTGCGCAAATCTGCCTGAAAGTGTCATATTTAAAGTGACTTATGTTAGAGTAAGTAACTAATGTCCACTAATGTGCAGATGTGTAGTGGCCACTAGTGACGAATAATTGTCCAGAATGTCCACACGTGTGTGTGTGTGTGTGTGTGTGTGTGTGTGTGTTTGATGAAGCACTAATCACTTTATTTCCGAATCTAGGAGGAGGACAGGAAGTAACGCAGCGGCCCAACAGATGCTCAATGACACAGGTACACTGATTAAAAACACAATTCATACACATTTCTTATCCTTTATTCGTTTTACTAAACACTCCTGGACTGTTGTCAGTGTGGACAAGTGGTGAAATGTGAACTATTTGGAGCCATGTTAGTCACCTAACACGTTCCAGTCACCTTAGCTAAAGCTTGACACGGGGTGATATTTAGGAAATGTTAGTTAGCTTGTTGTCAAACTTAGCTACATGTTTTAGTTACACAAGAAATGTCTAATGTTAGCAAACTGCCTGAGAAAGATTAGCCTAATGTTCTCTGTGCTCTGGCTAATGCTTTCAACAATGTACTGTAGCAGCTAGCTTAATGTTAGCTAGCCTGTTATTAGCTAGTGGTGTACACAATGTGAGAGGCTGAAGTTAGTTAGTTAGTGTTGAAATGAAATACAGGATTTAAAACATGTGGTACCATGGTTTGGTAACAAGCTAAGCTAGCTAATAAATTTACACAGGTCTTTCTGGAGAGGCAACATTAGTGCAGTGCTGTGTAGATGGCTAGCGTAGCTAATGTTGCTAAGTAATATACTGTATAAATACAGTATATATAGTTCATATTTGGTAAAAAAAAAAGATGTGTATATATAAGATATTTTTTATTATTATTATTATCTTTTATTAAATGTTTTATCAGTATTTTAAGTTTAATATTGAGATATATATTTTTAAATAATGCATGTAATGTTTGTTTTATTTTATTTATTAAATGTAAAAGATATAATATGTATATTCAATTATTAGATAATTAATGAAATATAGTAATCTTAAATTATTCAATTTTCAGTAAAAAAAAAAAAAAAAAAAACTTTACAGTATATATACCTTTTAAAAAAGTTATCCCTAAGAAAAATATATTTTTCCTCAAGGTTCTGTTTTTTTTTCTTCTTTGTTTGTTTTAAATATTGTGAACAAGTTATAAGTACTGTGGTTTAATACCTAAGGTGTATCTGTCTTCCCTGTGTATATTTTTTATTCTACTATTGACTACTTCATAGATTGTTGGGAAAGCTCATGGTATAGCAGCAATGACGATGTGTGTGTGTGTGTGAATGTATGTGTGTGATAACCTGCAGTAACCCGATTCATTGTGACATGAGCGAGTCGGTCGTAGCGGTTGGAGGCGTCTCCTATGTGTGATTTCCATCTGCTGAGTGTTGTTTTGCCAGTTTCTCCCGTGAAGCCTTCGTAAACACAAAGCCAGCTCGACCATATGGTGTTTCTCCCTACGGAGCCTCGGCAGAGTTTCCTGGATGACTGGCTGTGTGTACCTGAGAAATGAAACGTACCTGTATAAGACAAATGTACTGTGTGTGAGGATCAAATATCACCTGGCAACCTGATTTGTGGCAGCTTTAAACCCCTGGTAATAATCAAAGACACAAAGGGTGTGTCAGGGTTTCGATCCTGTAGCATTTCCTCTTTTAGCTACGTATGAGCTTGTCCATGTTGTGAATGACTGAGATGCTGCAATGATATTAATATTCCGCTACAGGAACGTGATGCTACGACTGAAATCCGTCGACAGGAACAGCATGCTTTAGAGTAGAGCGGAGAGAAAAAAAGCCGCACCTCCTTTGCGCGTGTCTCTGTCTTTATTAGAGTATAGATGAAGAGTGGATGTCTTTACGATACCCGGCGGTTCATTCGTGCAATTATCCAGGCGGCCAATCACGTAGCAGCAGATACAGACCAAGAGCTTAATGTTCTCATGAGAAATGAAAATGTGTTCACGTGGCATGGACTGACTGATCATTAGAAAAACATTGCCTGGGATTTTTCCAATCATTATCTATCTGGTATTTTTCCACTGTAGCTTCTGAAAAAAGGGCAACCTGATGTGGTCTCTGTGACATCGCGTGTGCCCTCCCCGGCAGCGCCACAGCCGTCTAAATGAGCCTTTATAACAGACCCGACACCGGTTGCTAGGTGACGCCCTCAGGCCGTAGTCAACACAAACATCTGACAGCTGACCACATGCCGTAATTCCTGCGCCACTCATTACAGAAGCTACATGCTACTTTAGATTGAAGTTCAAGTTATTTAAAGCTTTACTGAGGGAAGGTTTAGTTTGAGTATGAGGATTATTGAGTCAGCAGGCAGTCAGGGAGAGGTTCTAATAAAGGACTGTTTTTGAAGAACTCTTGAGCAATCAGTGTGAGATAGAGGTTAAGCGAAGCTAACATGGTGTTTAAGTGGCTGTTTGCAGTACCTAAGAACCAATCACCATCAGTCATAATCTTTCATTTTAAAATGCCCAGATTTACTTGTATTATAGACGTGCAATGTTGGAATAAAGAAATGAATGACAAACTGGTTAGAGGAAACAGATTTATACAGTTTTATAATAAAACAAACATTAACATTTCACAAATTTGAAATTAAAAGTGCTTGAATTCGATAGTTTCTCGACCATCATCAGATGCACCAGCTGGGTAGTATGGGGTGTGAACCTGTCCGCGACGGGGCTCAAACCCGTATCCTTATCCACCTGAGCCACCACTCCTATGTCTTGCGTTTAATGTATTCTTATAAAACTAGTTCCCCTTGAAGGTAGCTCGAGCAGAAAACTTTTTCTGGTTTTATCCAGATTCCATCTAGAAGCTTTTTATAATGAAGCTTGCCGTTCAGTACACCTGGTGATGTTTCCTCGATCATCTTATTATCCGTGTTAATATAACATACCCTTATTATACACAGCCGGGGGCCCGCACTGCGATTATGGGAAGCCATTAGGGTCAAACTTGGTTTTTGACCCTCACAATAATATTGAAAGCCCTAGTTTAAACCTATACTGTATCATAATTAACAGAGTTGATAAACTTTTGCTTGGTGGTGTAACTGTCTTAATCATTGTAATAAATCTTGTCATTTTGTTCTTGTTTTCTGTCGATAGCTCGGGGCAGTGAATGTTAAACGCTGCTGTCGGACTTCTCAGTGTCGATCTGACTGACGGAGAACAGTGAAGATCCTGCAGTACCTTTTATTCCACCACAATCCTGCTGGCTTCAAGCAGAAAAACAAAAGAATGGCCCCTTTGTTATATAAATGCTGTTATTTTTTAATTATTATTACTATTATTATTATTATTATTATTATTATCCTCTACCTGTTTGCTGCTTACGTGGCTCCTCGTCTGGAAAAAAATCATTTTTGTGTTTTTGTCGAATGTTCATTGCAACTAACTGAAACAGTAACCAAAAAACTCGTCTTTGTGTGAAAATCGCCAGAATGTGAGTTTTTGTGTTTTTAACGTGTTTACTAAAATATTGTTTTTTTGTTTGTTTGTTTGTTTTTAAAGATGATCAGTTTTAGTCACATGACAGTTGATGAACACAGCAATCTATCCACGTGTTCTTTCCTGTCAGTGCTGTTAATGTCTACAGTGTTATGTTACGCTTTATAGTTGAATGTTTGACAAATAAAACGTTTAATTTTGACTTAATAACCACCTGTTTTTTATTATTATTTTTATTATTATTATTATCAATAATCGGTTCCTAGCAGGTTGTGCGTTTAATTGTTTTTTATTTTTTTAAGAAGAAAATTGTCGTCTTTGCAGACTAAAGCGCTAAAACAATCCAAGTCTGAAGTGTGATTTATTTCAAGTGTCCATGTTCAAAATGTTTTTTTGCTCTCTTGACCTTAAACACACAGTTATATCTTACACAACCAAAAAATAGAAGAAAAAAAAGAAGAAAAAAAAATCTAATAATTATTTTGGGGAAAAATCAGATAATTAGGAAATTTGAGGAAAGTCAGTAATTACAACATTGATACTATATTACTATATTATTGTAATTCTATACTAAACAAATTTACTTTGATTACTTTCATTTTAAAACATAGATTCCAAGCATGTCTTACAAATCTCTTACCACTGAATATTTAATTATTTGTTTCTGTTGCTAGCTGAAAAGTTTAATGCAACGTACTTACTCAGGTTTCTGGTCATTTTATTATTTTTAATTCTATTGAATTTGATCAAGTTATATTTAAAACACATTGGACTCTTACTCTGTCAAATTATTTATATATTTATGTAAGTATTATTAACAATATTCCTTAGCACGTTATCAACACAATTTTTTTTTACAACTTATTATTTATTTTAAAACCTTTAACTTTTAATTGATCATAATATAAATAAATAAATTTAAATTAATTTGAAAAATTAAATTTGGATTTTTGGATGTAACAAAAAACGTAACTTTTTAAAAAACTTTTTTTTTAAGTAAAATAAATTTAAAATAAAAAAGTTTTAAGCTTTTAAAAAAAACTCTGCATCTTATTATGTTCTTCATATTTTTTAATTTCTCATTCTGAAATTTTCCTTATTAATTATTAAATATTGTACATTCTTTATTTATCAAGTTTGCCTACAGCACCACCTGCTGCTCTGAATAACCAGGAAAAGGATTCATTTTCACCTTTCTGCTCACTTTATTATGAGTTAATTTATCTTTTTTTTTTTTTTTTAAAGAAGAATCTACCTGGAGTCTGGAATTTTTAGGAATCAGTGCTTTAAATAATGCTGTATATTCTGACGCCTCCCTCATTCTTTACACGGTGAATACATGAGCCAAGTATTATTGACATTTACATGTTTAATTGATATTAAATTTTAATTGATAATTCATTTGTAATGTATATTTTAAATGACTTATATTTTACACGATAACCTGACTGATCAGAAGGTATTGATTACACCATCAAACCCCCATGTTAATGACCATTTTCTTATCCTTGTTATTCCTCAGGCACTGATTAAAACTGCATTTTTTTGCCTAAATTGTAGTCTTGTTTTGATAAAACTTATTTAAACCTCATTTTTAATTAACATTATTTTTTATTTTTAAATCATATATTTTACAAAACTTATTGACCAAGCACAAGTCCAACTGTAGGTGGCGCCATTGCCATTAATTTCATGTAGGTTCAGTCATATTTCCAGAGTTTTTTTCTGATTTATTCACTCCTCATACTTACCTACAGTACAGCTCCATCCTTCTGTCCTCCAAACATTTTTTCCTCTATACTTCCATCCATCCATCTAGGAGCCTCTGTAGTCCAACTAGAGACCTTGGAGGCCAATTGTGATTACAGTTGTATTTATTCACATTTTTATGACCTGCCAACAATTAGCCTAATCTGCATGTCTTTGGACTGTGAGGGGAAACAATAGAACCTGGAGGAAACCCATCATGCACAAGGAGAACATGCAAACTATAAGGCACACAAACCCGAAGCGGGAATCGAACCTGGACCCTGGAGGTGCAAGGCGACAGTGCTAACCTGTACTTTCTTAATGAACACGAAATCTCTACTAATTAAAAGACTTTAATTCATTGCTGGTTTTCCACATACTGTATGGACCTGTGCATTTCCAAATTTCCTTAATATATATTTGAGAGATGACTATTAGCTTTCAAAAGGGGGAAAACAAGTGGTATAATTATATATTTTTCCTGGAACAAGGTGATCAAATAAATTTTATGATTACTTGAAAAACAACTTCTGATTTTAAAAGTTAGCACGTCAATTTCTGAAAGTAATTATAATTCAAAAAAGTCATTGACTAGTCGCTGTTTCCTTATAATTAAAGCAAAACCTGTTTAAAGATGCCACTATTTTATTTTTAGGTTGTTTTATTTCTGCAGGCAACAATACGTCAATCTTATCTGATAATGTTCCCATGTGTACGAGCTGGACTCGGCGGTTCTGAAACCGAGAGCTTACAGCAGGAACTCTCCAGAGCTGACAGAGGGAATGAGGAAGTGACGACCACAGCGGGTCTGGGAGGTCTTTTTCATGTTCAATCTGATGGTCCTCAGGTGTTAAACTCTTTAAAACCTTCGTACTTTATTCTACAATTCAGTCTCACACACACACACACACACACATACACACACACATTGTTAACTCTTTTGGCTCTGCTATTCAAACCCCTAGACAGTATCTTTTTTTACAGTAGGAACGAGCTAGACAGCTAACTGTGGTTAGTGTTGTTTTTGTCCTCCTGCGTAGTCAGTGCTCCAGATTTAACAAGTAAACATGTCTGAAGCTAATATGTGTCTATACAGTATTTGTTCAAAGGTAAGAAGTGCTGCTGTTTTTAATCTCCCAGATATTTTGATTTGATGTCTTTGCTGAAGTCGATCCTAAGTTCCAGAGTAGGATCATGTTATTTTTGTTTGTTTATTCACTTGCCTGTTTGTCCTGCTAGTAAGCTGGAAAGTCCACCGGTACCTTCGACATACGAAATTCTTAAGGTGACATTTAGCATTTTCCCATAGGAAATTATTTAAATGCAGACAATCTGTTCCAGCCACCCAAAAATATTACCAATACTGTATTACCAATTTCCAACACTATAATCGCATCTTTTTTAAAACATTTAGAAAAGACAAGTAAATAAAATAAATAGACATTAAACCTCACTTAACCTTAATTTATGATTCCTCTTGGCACCGGCTGCTTTAAAAACTAAACTGAAATCGGCTCCCTTTTCTTCTTGCTAACACTCTTGGGACCTATAGTGCTACTCTACAGTATGTCTAACAAAATCCTGGAAAAGAAAAAAAAGAAAAAGTAAACTTGCTTCGCTTGGCTTTTCACTGACGCAAATAAGTTGTGAACGGCTCCCGGGCATACGTGCAACTTAGCTGGTTAACTTCGGTTCAGCTCAGTTCGTAGTCTTGTATGCCGAAAATTCTTCACATGCTGAGGGTTTATTTCTTGCAAAATTTCAGTTCTTAAGGTGAACATTCATGATGCAGTATGGGTAAATGCAGTAATAATCCCCCCTACAATAATTCCCAAACCAGTAAGGTACTGGCTTACTGGAGAGCACATCAGATATTGGTACATGGAAAGTAAAAATGACATCATGCCTTTTCTAGTACTAGGAAGTTCTTGGAGGTAGGCGACCGGGTCATGGGTGGCCAAGGCTCACTGATTCACATGGAGAGTAAAGGCTAGTCTGTCTTTTCCAATCTCTGAATTAAATGGCTGTTTTTGATAAAAAGGAATCAGAACACACAGTTTGTTGAGTATGAGGCTGTGTAGCTGCAGACTGGTCAGGATGCCCACGCTGACCCGGATCCTCCAAAACAGTCTCCTACAGTGGGCATGTGAGCATCAGAACTGGACCACGGAGAAATGGAAGAAGGTGGCCTGGTCTGATAAATCACATTTTCTTTTACATCATGTGAATAGCCATGTGTGTCTGTGTGTGTGTGTGTGTGTGTGTGTGAGTGTGTGTGTGTGTGTGTTCCTTATCTCAGGAAGA
>JAOVVB010233347.1:0-10184 GCA_028570985.1 Heterobranchus longifilis
ACGTAACACATTAATTCATACTTTTTACAAATCTGCATCATGCTGTAGTCATTTCGGCATACCTTTGATCAGTTTAATGTCATTAAAAATCATAAGCGAAGCAAAAATATCGCGTTTAATGTGTACACACTGTTAAAGTGACGTATTTTCTTTTAAATAAGTGCTGCGGAAACACTGATTTATCATGCTTTTATCTCATCAAGTCTCGATTACTGCAACAGCCTTTTTACATGCCTAAATAGAAAAACTGTAGACCAGACAGTACAAAACTGTAAACCGGTTTGAACCTGGTTTATCCTCTTTACACTGGCTTCCAGTACGTTTTAGAATCGATTATTTCAAGGTTCTTTGAATTACTCACAAGGCACTAAATGGTCGGATTCCTCGATATACAGTATCTCAGATCTTTTATCCCTGTGTGACCCTGCTTGTACTTTGAGATCCTCGGGCAGGAGCCTTCTATCTATTCCAGTCTCTGGGCTGGAAGACTGAAGGGGGGCAGAGCTTTGAGATAACAGCCTCAAGGCTCTGGACACTCTGCCCGAGGAAATAAGGTAGGCAGTGGCTTCTCTTAAATCTGAGCTCTTAGCTTTTATCGCACTGCCTTTCCTGATTTCACCTGATTCTAGTTTTTATTCTGTTTTCATGGGTTTTATTTTTATGTTGCTCTTTTAGTAGATATTATTATACACAGGGCAGTAGGCTTGGGCGGTATGCCAGGGTATTTAGAAATCCCGATGGTATGAATTTCAATACCGTCAAAAATACAGACGCTGCTCTTTCTATTAAACTGATACAGATATGCTATCATTTTGTTTATTCGCATTACTCACGGGACTCGCGCCAGTGCGTCGCTGGAAGTCCCAGCAGATACGTCTGAAAACCAAACGGCATCTGGATCACAGATTCATAACATCACATAATATTCATGACATGGATTTCACTACTTTCTTCAGGAAGTAACGGTACGTCTGCAGGACTGCCGGTTCCAGCGCGACTTGAGATACAGATTATGATTTTTAACTGCAATCAACGGCTTAAAAGTACGGCAAAATGACTACAGCATGATGAGGATTTTTGTCAGGTCTGTCCACAAGACGACAAGTAAAATGCTTGTTTTCTGAATGGAGTTCGGATCGTCGATATATATCATCGAAATAAAGGTTTTTTTTCACACAATACACGGTATATGGCTGTATTACCGTGTACGGCAAGACAAAAAATAGATGCCTACAGGACATTTAACAGTCTGTTTACCAAAGACTTCACCAGGATTTCAACATGATAAGAAAGAAAAAAAAATGGCTCAATGACTGAATGCTGCAATCTGCTGGACTCAGAAGAATTGCCCATTCAACAGCAAAAGATGTCATTACTCAGCTGTGTGGCAAAGACTGCCAATGGCCCATTTACAGCACACATATACATTTCTTATCCGAGTGCAATTCAGATATAATTCAGAAAATTAACAACTGACCACATTAATCAGCGGCTTTAAAACATGACTGCTTTTATTTACATTTGAATAATATAGAAAATATCATAGAAACTAGGGATGCACGATATATCTGTACCATCAGCCAGTAATGGGAAATTTATATTATTATGCATTATTCCGATAATTAAATTATAGCCTATAAATTATAAGCCAAATTCGTTGACTTAACAAGTGTAGCATTTACACACTCCGACACAGCAGGTGGCGGTATGCAGCTTTAAAGTTGGTTTGTTAATAAACAGGTATTGATTATACATTGAGTTTTAGCTTTATATGCCCCTACTTATATTTATATACACTTTAGATTTTAGATTCTTAGATTTTTTCATTATGTGTCTTAATGTTGGACTGCACTGAAGGTTTGAGAGAAACGTAATTTCGACCCTCTGTATGTCGTGTACATGCCTGAGAATTGACAATAAAGCTGACAATGACAATGACATGTCTGATTTGACAGATTATGTCAAAACATTTTATTCTTATGCAAAATGCTCTATAAAAGCCAAAGTATGTTTGTGAATTTTTTTTAATTAAATGTACTTTACTAGAAAAAAATGAAAGCAACATTTGAAGAGTCAGAAGTGTTTGTTTTTGTTGTATAGTGATGTCAGTTAGATTTGGTCAGAGCTATGAAATATTAAATCATCCATCTTTGCTCACTACATCTTCTTTCTTACCCTCATGTGTGCATAAACTACAGGTTATGAATTTCTTTTCAAGATACAAAAATGTGAAATCATCAGTTATCGGGTATCAGCCATGAGAAGCAGGTAATTTTGGGTTATCCCTGTCGTGCATCCCTAACAGAAATGTTAAGAGTAGTCAGAGACTTTTATGGGAAACTTAGAAAAGTCAGTCATGGACTTGGAACACACGAGGTGTAAATGAGGCTCGACTCACGGTTGTTGGCGAGTGCTTTCAGCAGGCAGTCCAGACAGCTCTCCACGCTGTCAGTGGCGCTGTCTGTGGACGCTAGCTTCAGCTTCTCCAGGGCATCACTTAGGTTGTCTGAAAACAGAAACACGTAATGAACAAAGGTTGGGAGAGAGAAAAACCATGGAACATCTGGTGCAAGTCAGTCATAGGCCTGGACTAGTATTTAGGCTGCAAAACACTTGAGCCCACGGTAGTTTCTTTCATTGTTCGGGAAGGGGGATTATTGCATGTTTGTGTTTTTCACACATGACAATTCTTCTAAAACCTGGGACATTTTTTAAAGTAGAGCACAAAGCAAATATATCAACTCGTGGGAAAATCTGTTTGAAAAAACCTCTCCAGCTGACTCAGGTGTGAAGAGCGGTGTGGTATCCTGGTCAAAAAAATGATATTCCAGGATTATCAGTAGTCCTGTGATAGACTGGCAGCCAGTACAATGTGTGCCTGGATATGTTCCAACCCCCTGCGACCTACAACAGAATAAGTGGCTAAGAGATGAGGTGGATGGATGGAATATCTTCTGACATCTGCCAAAAAAATTCTATGGCATGTTAGTCATTCAAGATTTTGTATTGGGTTACTACACCTTAAGGCAAGTTAGATTTTGTCGCTGTCGGGCATATTTCTGCATTTTTTTCCCCCCATAAATCAATGCTCTTGGTCACGGTTTTACAAGTATTTAACCAGTGAAAAGTACTAAAAAAGACTGACTTCCTCTGAGGTAAATAGCTCATTCAAATGTTTTCAAATTAGCCTTTTTTTTTTCATTTCCTGAAAAGTAACAGTTTTGGACATACAGGGTTTTTTGCCCAACAGTTACGATTTAAGACTTTTTTTTAATGCTACTCAGAATGTAATTGAATTTTACAATAACCACAATTGAAGAAAAGGGAAAAAAATGAACTGACACATTTCTGCGAACATTGTGAGGAATAGGTCGAGATTTTGCAATGCAACATCAGAAAAAAAACTATTCATATAGGCCTAATCCTACTTCCCATGTCTTAGCATTTTTAAGACTTTTCAAAGATTGATTTAAGACATTTTAATGCTAATTAAGGTTTTATTTTTAGATGATTGAATTCAATGACTTAAGACTTTTTAAGGATCTGCAGGAACCATGTTGATATTAATAGTAGTAATATGTTACCACTACCAGCTACAAATAATAAACACTACTTTATTAATCTACTGTTTCATACACATAAAGTCACATTTTTCTTGTGAATTACCTTTTTTTTCGAACAGTGAGGAGATAAATGCACATTGTTTTGCAGTGATAGCTTTTTATATTGCTGTCACAAAGAACACGCTTAAACCATCATGTGCTGCAGCTGCATAAAAATCTGTCCACGTCCATTTCAAAGTGTTATGTAAGTGATGTAATAATTACTGCAGGTGCTGCTGAATATATTTTGTTGTGAAACCACTGCAGGCACACACTGCACCCAGGAATTTTAAGTAACTGACTAATGGCTAACCTCGACAACCCAGCTGTATTCTAATGTTAACGTATAGCTATCCTTAGTTAGCTCACTTACTAGCTCACCTATGATGTCATCTGTCAACACTAGCTGATGACTCGCTTTCAGAAGTGTGATGTGATGTGTGTCGGCTGCAGCCCTCTGCACGCACTGACCTCTGTGATAATAGCAGCTAAAGTTACACTGAAATCATACATCCTTTCCGCTGTCTTAGTAAAGTGAGTGAGGGAAAAAGCAGTTAAGAATACCACTATCATCTGTATTTTGCCACCCATGATGGAGCTACCAAGCTAATTTACAAAACGGATGCCAAGGAAGAATTGTAATTAACTGTGAACTCGTGTCTATTCATGGTAGGCATGGGACGATATGAAAATTTCATGTCACGATTATCCTGGCCAAAATAATTGCGATTCACGATATTATCCCTATAATCAATGAAATATACTTAAAACTAAAAACGGCACTAAAACGGCTTTGTTGTGACTTTTTTTTCTCGATGCATTGTGACTTTTCTCTCAAAACATTATGGCTTTTTTTTTCTCAAAACATTACAATGTTTTTCTCGAAACACTATGGCTTTTTTCTCAAACCATCATGGCTTTTTTCTCAAAACATTCTGACTTTTTTCTCAAAACATTATGGCTTTTTTTCTCGAAACATTCTAACTTTTTTCTCTGCAGTCAATTCGTGAGGATATTCACGATATTCATAATTATCCCGATAATGGAAATTCACCACAATCAACTTATTCTGAGTGATAGAATACATTATTGTCCCATCCCTAAATCATGGACATACTTTATATAATCCCTGTAAAGAAAGAAGTCACGTATTTAGAGCAACAAATGTATTGAAACGAAGGTTGAATATCTTGTAAACAATTTGATTCTGCTGGCAAATAAATATTATTTACTCAAATGTAGATTTTTTTAATATCTCCTCCTGTTTTTGAAGCATTACTGAATTGGCTGTAGAGCATGTGCCCTATATACCCTACTAAGACTGAGTCGTTACCGCGGCGACCCCGGGTTCAACTCCAGCCTACAGCCCTTTGCTTCATGTCGGCAAATTTTTTCAATTTTCATTTTGTCGACTAATCGATTAGTTGATTTAATTGACAGATCTGAGTTTCTCCACAAACAATCATGCAAAAGGACAACTTTAAATCTTGTGTTTACCAGACGTGTGCTCATAAGCTTCGTGGAAATAAGTCATTCGGCATGAAAAAAGCATAAAGAATGACTCATCGACTAAACAAATCTTAGTCGACCGAGACCAAAACGGCCGAGATTAGTCGACAAAATCGACTAAGAGGAGGCAGCCTTTTATATCACGACATAGCATGTTTTCTGGTAATTCAATAAATAAATAAATAGCCTTAGCCTATATGAAATAACCACATGGTAAAGCCTATTTTGTACACTCCATAATCGGCCGCTGGTTTTCCAAAATCGCGATAGAAACAATATAGAAAAAAATATATAGGATAGATATTTTTTATATGGTTTCGACAATATAAATCATCATATCACCCCGCCCTAGTTTCAACCTAGTCTTGTTCTCTTTTATGAGACTACAAGACATCAATCTGCTGCACTGCCAGCCATGATAACCACAGAAACTGAATCAATGATTTATAACTGCTGCACATCCATCACATGCGATGACAAACAATAAGGGCATCATTCCTTTTATTCTCATAAGAGATGATATACATCTTCACTTGATCTATACTCAGTCTGATGCAATACACTCAATCATGTACAACAATAGGCTAAATAATGGGTGACAAAAGCCTATAAAGAAGTGCCTTAAATATAGTACGTGTATTATATGAGTGATTAGCCATAGGACGATGTGAAAATTTTGTGTCCCGATTAACCTGGCCAAAATAATTGAGATTCACGACATTATTCTGATGATTACTGTATCAAAATATGCTTAAAGCTCTTAAAACGGCGCTAAAAACATCCTGGAATCACTTTACCTTAGATTTGGTTAAGAAACAATAACCCCCCCTTATTAAAAAGGTCATAAAAATGAGCAAACTTGCATTTTTGTTGTTGTTGTGGTTGATAAATGCACAGAGGTGTTAACTGTGCAACGAACACTTTCAACTTCTTCTTTTAATAGGCTACATCAAATGAGAAGATGCATTTTCTGTAAAGTAAAATACTTGATTTGAACTGTCATGGGCTGTGGCCAAACTAATGTTATGGTTAGAGGAAAAACTGTAGTAAACTGCAGTCAATATCAAGTCATTCACGATATGCACGATTATCCAGATAATGGAAATTCACCACTATCAACTTATTGTGAGTGTCGATTATTGTCCCATCCCTAAGAGTGATGCTTATTCACTGGATCTTGGATGCATTTACTCGCGGCCCACAGTCTACATTCTCAGCAAAATCTGATTAGGACTGACCTGTCGGGTTTGGGCCAGAATGCACTCTAATTACTCTGGAGGCTGACATACTACTTTCTCCTCTCTTTCATTGATCGCCGATAAAGAATACAATTCATTTTAATTATCTGAAATACTTAGAACTGTTGCAATACTAGTGGATATTCTTCCTCGACTGTCATTCCGGCATTGTGCCCGCAAAACCAGGTAATGATAAATTGCATAAGGATTGCAGACACTGTTGCAGTGACCTGGTTGTTGCTATCAGTCGCTTGTGCACTGCACAACCCACACATCCATCCCCCATGAAATACGCTTTATATCAAATGACAACATGAGTGATCCAGCCTGGGATTAGACCTTGTGAAATACCTCATAAACTGTTGCTCTAGCTATCATTCAGGGATGCCACTGCCTCATGTGGGAACTGGTTTTCAAATGTGATAGCTGCAGAGGTAATATTTTGTGAATACAAAGCATGTTTTAATGCAAATTTGTATTCAATTCGATTCAGAAGTATGACTACCACACGGGTCTGTGCTCAAAAACATCAGTAACCAGTGTGCCCATCATCAATATAAACAGTAACATTATTAGAGAGCAGTGCAGTACAAACAGCAACACAAAGTGGGCTGCTGGATCCTATTGCATAACAGCTGTGGAGATGGAGGAGTGCCATCTACACCATCAACAGCACTGCCATTTCAGGGGATGTACATTAATTTAGCAACTGGGACCTTCAAGTCCCGGTTGAATTACATCGAGGAAGAACGAAGGCACTGCGAATACATCATATTTTCAGAGCTAGCGTTGCTTTTTTTTTTTTAATGAATAAAATCACGACCACTCAGAGCGGATAGTGGATGGAGAGTCAGAGAAGCTACCCCACCCGAGTACTGAAGCAGACGCACGCGCACGTACACGATTTAGCTACAGTCAGCTTTTCATATTAACTAACGTTAAAGCAGAAAGCTATAGAGGGAATTCAAGTGGTATAGTGACATTACTGCATGATACATAACGGCAACCATCAGCCATGCGTGGCTGCTGGCATGAGTTTAAATAATAACCATTTTATGGTTTACCAAGTGGTAAAAACAGTAAGCTAACTCGGCTCAGAGTGAGCTGGTTGCTAACGTTAGCCGTCTACTCACCCATCTCAGCAGGATGTTGCTCCGGAAAATAAAACGGGGTGTTAAGCTCTCCAGGGCAGCTGTAAAGCGAGTCGTACTAGCCGGAGGCCCCGATTTCCCCACACTGTCCGTCCCTTAAACCGCCTTAAACTGGTGAAGTTAGCGGGTTGAGGTTAGCTAGCTAGCTAGCCAGTTAGGTAGCAACAGCAGCCACCGGGCCGGTCGGGCAGTCCCGCTCAGATGGATGCTGCTGTACAGTGGCCTGTACACCGGTGACTACCAGGTTAACACATCTGACTTCCTCTCATATCCACACCAACAGTCAAGACTTGCTGGCTGGCGCTCCCCTCTGGACGACTGGTTCAGTCTGACATGCCAGTCAAGTTAGCTACAAGGGGTTCACAGTGCGACTTCCGGTTACAACCTTCGAAATAAAAGCTTTGTAAGGAACACGGTGTTATGGGACACACCGCCGGTAGGTGGCAGCAGACATTATCTGAAAGCCCTAACTAGATATTTAGATATTTCCCCTGGCCATAAAGGAAGGGAACACAAGTCAAAAGGTTGGGAACCACTGTTTTAACTTAAAGGGGACATATTGTACTAATTTTCAGGTTAATTCTTCTACTTCTATACCTCTGTTTAAAATACTCCGTTTTAGCGCCTGTCTCTTTAAGCCCCCCTCCCGAAAAAGCCCAGTCTGCTCTGATTGGTCACTGTTCCTGGGTCTTCCTTATCTGCACTCTTGGCATCTCTGCACCGTCATCATAGCCGGGGAATGACTGTTATCGCACTGTAGCAGCACTTTCTACATATATACAGTATAGTTGTGACATCACAAACTCACAGAAGTCCTGACGACTCCTTCAAAATCGCAGTTTCTGAATACGGGTTGTGTGCATTTTACCATGGATTGAGCGTTTTGATACTTTCACAGTATTTTTTATTGCACTTTGGCCTGCTTTATAATCAAAAAAAAGATCTTACTTTTGACAATATGGGACCTTTAACACCAGACTGAAGAGCAGTGCTTTCTGCCCCTGTGTCCTTGCAAGCCTGTTTCACCTGACGACACCCAGGCACCTCTTACCGGCACCCAACAGTGATGTCACAGAGTCCTGGAGTCCATCTGTACTTCACTGCAGCAAGGTGAAAAGCAAAGACAAGATTTTCAGCAGAGGGTGAAGCAACTCTTTAAAGTGTTATTTACGTTACCAAAAAGTCACAAGTTCAGTTTTTAATTGTGAATATCTCACTTTGTAAATACACTCAAATCAACAAAGAGCACACGGGCGGTATCATGCTACAAAATTACATCAGTCTTGAGGGGCAGACATAACAAGTCAAGTCAATTGTATTTATATAGCCCAATATTTGCCTCAAGTGGTGTTACAATCTGTACAGCATACAACACCCTCTGCCCCCCCTCCCCCCCTCCCCAAAAAAAACATCATAAAACTACAGTACAATCAAAATGACATAGAATGTAAACATATATCGATTTCTTTGCTCTCAGTCTGTAAATCAACAGAAATTGGTTGAAAACAAACTTGCTGCTCTGCTTTTTATCCAAATCATAGTTGGATCTCCATTTTTTTTCCCCTTTAATTTTTCCCTTCAGCAACTTCGTGGGCACCTCTATCTGCTGAAGAAGATCATACAATCCTCATACAGTATGCATGAAACATATAGGTTACTGTGTAAAGACAGCCAGACTGATGAATGTGTTGTATTTTGTCCACAGAGGGGCGCTGTGATACCAAATGACAGCTAAAAATCAATCCAGCTTCATATCAAATGTCCAGTTTCAGGACCAAAATGCACAAAAATCTCCCAAAACCAGAGGTGGAATGTCACTAAGTACACTTACTCAAGTACTGTACTGAAGTAAATATTGCAAGTACAATACTCATTGTACTCCCTACTTTCTACCCCCCCCCCCCCCCTTCCGGCGCCCTTGCTTGGACCACACCCATCTTTGAACTCGGTCTTCATTTTGAGCGACACCTGCAAAGTTTTGTGACTGTACAGTTATCTGTGTGTGTGTGTGTGTGTGTGTGTGTGTGTGTGTGTGTGTGTGCACCACATTTTGCCAAGATGACACATACACACACACAGGGCTGGCCCACCAATAGACTATGAAGACCCACATCACAAGCATTTTTATGGTAATTTAAACACGTCTAAACTAATGACAAGTATAATAAGGCATTTCCATGTCTTTTTTTTTTTTAATTATAAAGCAGGTCTAGGTGCTGTATAAATACTGTGAAAGTATCGAAACGAGAAATACACACAGCCTGTATTCAGAAACTGTGCCTTTAAACGAGCCGTCAGGACTTCCGTGCAGTTGTGATGTCACAACTATACTTTAGATGGGTAGAAAGTGCTGCTACAGTGGAAATATACTTTCTGTTTGACCAGCCGTTTGCGTAGACGTCGCATCGCGTTATGTACACAATGAACGCACAAAACGGATGCAGGATATGCGAGGCAGCCCCAGGCCTTTATGTACTTAAAAGCAAGTATATCTCCGGTTTTACAGTCATTCCCCGGCTGCAATGGCGGTACAGAGATGCCAAAAGCGCAGATGCGGAAGACGCGAAAACACCGACCAATCAGAGCAGACTGGGGGTTTTTTTTGCCAGAGGGGGGCTTAAAGAGACAGGCGCTAAAACGGAGCGTTTCAGACAGAGGGTGAATACAGGTATATTCAGACAGAC
>JAOVVB010233348.1:0-10184 GCA_028570985.1 Heterobranchus longifilis
ATTTTCTGGCTATCTACAAATGATCTACCAGTCACGTCATTTACACAGCCATATTCAAATATTTTATATACAGTGGCAAGAAAAAGTATGTGAACCTCATGGAGTTTCTTGGATTTCTACATTAATTTGTCATTAAATGGTGATCTAATCTTCATCTCAAGGCCAAGGGAATTGGCCAAGTGCCTCAAACGAATAAAAACCAATAACATCATAACAAAAAAATTCTTTTTTTCACACAATTTTTTTCACAAAAAATCTTTTTTTCACACAATTTTTTTCACAACACATTCATTCAACATTCAAAATTGTAGTGGAAAAAGTAAGTGAACCCTTGGAATTAATAACAGGACTCTCTTCGAGTCATTGAATAGCAGGTTATCTATTGGTTTGAGGTCTTTGCTCTGATTTGGCCACTCCGAAAGGCGGATTTTGTTTTTCTGAAGCCATTCTGATGTGGACTTTCGGTGTTTTGGGCCATTGTTCTGTTGCTACAGAGTTTCAGTACAGACATTCTCACATTTTCCTGAAGAAAATTCATCTCCCCCTCTGCAGGCTGGACACGCCCTGATGCAGCAAAGCAGGCCCAAATCATGTTTCCTCCACCATACTTTATGGTTGGGATGATGTTTTCATGATGATATGCTGTGACCTTTGCAGCAATGTTGTTTTTAGTAAGTGGAAAAGCGAAATGGTGAAATCAGTGCCAGTTGTGTGAAAGCTTTGATGCAAACAGCCAAAACTTATAGATGCATGACTGGCCTGCATGTTGTTATCCTAATCAGACTGCTCCAATGACAACTGTTTTAACCCCAGATAATAAAGCAGTGTAGGACTTTAATAATCTGATAAAAATTAATTCGAAAAGAAATCGAAACTGGAGAAAGGATGAGACCAGGATGAGAAAGGATGAGACCAAAACATTAGTGCCACCAGTCAGTTTGCCACATGTATCCCTGAGAAGGGTGAAACATGGGGGTATTCTGTGTTAATGAAGTGATTGCATCTGGGCTTGGGACGAGCATCGCATCCAGCGGCTGGGGCTTTAAATTAAATATAAATGTATAAAATGTATATATAAATACAGTGACTTTAATGTGTGCGACGTGACACACGATGAATGATGCCCACAACTCCTTCACTGCAGTTGATTTCACACTGCATGGTGGGTAAATGTATGATCTGTGGTGCTGTAAGAGCGAAGCTTAATTTAATATTTCTGACACTGTCGGGTATGTTACTGTTTCAAAGCTGCATCTTCGCTATGTTTAAAAAAATGTACAGTATCAGACAGCATATGAAATGTTCATTAATCAACCAGTTACATACAGTACAGCACACGATGTGTTTAAAAAAAAAAAAAGTATTCCATTTTTGTCTAAACATGTCTTTTATGAGCTCTGTATGGGCTTGCTACTCCTCACCAGTTAGGACACATCCAGAGTTCTCCTACATTTTGGTGGAGATGGGAGTGATCTCCTATTTTAAGAATGTTGATTAATTGCGCTTATTCCTACTCTGAAAAGTAGGACCAAAATGGCATCACTCTGAAAATCTTTGGCCACTAAGGAGCGATTTCTTACAATGGGATGCTTAGTCAATACAGGCCCAGGGGCATTTATGGAATGTGCTGGACAAACTAGTCTGATACATGAAGGCCCCACCCCACAACTCACAGCATCCAAAGGATTTATCTCTAATGCTCTGGTGCCAGACACGACAGCATACCCTCTGAGGTCTTAAAATGCTTTGCATTTTAATGCTATGACCTTCTTTGACCCGCAGGAGAGAAACTAAAGGAGCATCTTTTATGCCTACTCAGCCTATATACCAATGAATTACTAAATAAACCAGCATCCAAATAGATTTTATAGACACTAGTACAGCAGATTGTCTAAAAGAGTAGTTCTAGCACATTGCTTTTATTTGTTATTTTGTTAGACGTGAACTGATGATTAACAGTAACTGCACTACAATTAAGATCAATGTCTACCCCTAGTACTGTAAAAAGTTAGATATGTTTTATTTTTGTCCAAATTAATTCAATACATTATTCTGCAACCATCTAAAAATGCTGTTCCACAAGGAATATGCACAGAAAACCCAAATATATATCCCACAGAATTTCTGGCTTGCACATTCTGTAAAAAGCAAAGCATTATCAAAGCTCTGCCAGGAGCATCTAAGCCACAATCAGAAGAACATTTTGTTTCCTCAACTCCTTGCATTCACCTGGGCTAGTAAAACACCTAACCAGGCATGGTTGAATGCCACGGTACAAGTTACAAAGCCACATGAAACACTTTTTATTTATAAGACTATTGGTGTTACACTTTCTTGTTATTCAATTCAATTTAAAAAGTTATTCAATTAAGTTAACTAGATTTCTAGTATAAGAGCTTACACTGCACTGAAGTGTCACTGTCATAAAATGTGCTAGTCATATTATGATCCTGAATGTCTTTAAAGGCATTTGGCCAAAGGCTTTCTGTTAATCTCATGATCTGTCCTGTGAATAGCTTAATAACACTTCACGCATATATTATTTTATTTGGTAAAACAAACCTTGTGTCATGTAAGTACAAAAAAATCATGAAATTTTATCATTGCTTACCAGATTTACGCAATTAAAGGATGAGCTCTCGTGCTGATGTTGGTGTCAGTTCTGTTGTTACTGCTGCTTGTGGTCAGTATTTATACTCAGTATACTGTTCTACACCCTGAGATGGCATCAGTTTCTTTGATTTACTATCTGGAAATGTGCAGAGCCGGTTTTGCAAGTAAAAACTAAGGTCTGGGCCCTTATTTTTCATAAGAATCTCAGAATAGAAAATCGCTCTCAAGTGGCCAAAATTTCTCAGAATGAGTTTCGCTTTCTTTTCGAAATCATTTGGTTCAGATTATGACGATCCTACACAACTCTATTATAGGGCCTGTAAAAAGTTGTGATTGAAGCAGTCTGATTAGGATAACGTCATGCATCTATAAGTTTCGTCTGTGTGCATAAAGCTTTCACACAACTGCCGCTGATTTCTGCATTTCGCTTTACCACCGTTTAAAACTTCAAAAATCTGTCAAAACTACAACACCCACTATAATGTGCAGCCTACTTTATGGCTCTCAGTGTCATTAAAAGTGATGTCACATGCTTTCCTCCTTCCTACTCCTCGTCAAAAGTAAGAATAGGAAGCTTTCTAAAGAACTTTTATGTCCTACACTGAGGTTGGTCTATTTTCAGTCCTTAATGAAATTTGAGCACGATTCCTACAAGCGATTCTGATATGCTTAGTAAATATGGGCCCTGGTCATGTTTATTTTTCATATGTTTTATGATTACACCCTTTGCAAATGTAGGTATATTTTCATAGCTGTTGTGCACCAGTTCCCAATTTTATTAATGAATCTGCTATGCCGTCATCTTTTCAAAATAAATTCACACCCATGTCACTTTTTATCACATTTAGATCATAAAACTAAACAAAAGTCCAACCATTTAATGCATTGTTGACCTATCTGCAGGTATTTCTGAACATGTTTATTAGCTGATTGCTAGGATTCAGGGCAGACTTATAATGATACAAAAACATAAATAAACCAAATAGGAAGCTTTAACAAGAATATTTCTACGGACAACAATAACAAACCAGAACCAAGAAAACCCCACAGTGTTAGTCCAAATTGTAGAAAAACTAAACACATAACCTGAAGTCTATTCATACACCTATGGCCAAACAAGCCACGAAAAAAAGCTTAAAAAGCTATAAAACAGACAATAATCATAAAAAAATCCAAATAAAACAATATACAACAATAAACAGTCCAAGGATGACCAAGATGGCGCCAGCGTGTGTGTGTGTGTGTGCCCTTCCATCTGTCGCTGTTTGCTCTGTTTGTGTTTTTGTTATTTTTTGTTATTGTATTATTGGGGGGTCTACCTCTTTGTCATGGTTTATGACTGCCAAAACTTTTTTCATATTCGTGCTACCACTGAGACTTTCGTAAATCACGACCTAGATCAACGGAATAATACACACCAACTCTGCACACCAACAATAAAGCAATCAGTATGTGATTAAATGTTATTTTAATTCAGCTTTAATTTAGCTAGAGTTTAACAAAAATATTGAATTAATCATTTCAGAATTACAGCTGTAAGAACTGATGGCAGAACAGGTCAGAACATAAGGTGTGCAGAAAAGGGGATTATCTTTTACTTAAATTAAAACCGAGGGTCAGTGAAGAAGGAGGGAACATAGATGTTTTGTGCGATCAGGTGAGGTGTGCAGGTGATGCAGATTTGGAGTGGCTGTCGTTGTGTGTGGTGGCGTAAGGCAGGAGAGCAGTGTGTGCTGCAGGTAGAAACCTGAAGGCGAGGAAGTCATAGTGACAGTTGGTAAGAGGAAGGGGTGGAGACATCAGAGAGACAGAATACAATGTGTCTTGCATACAAAACATAATCTACTCAGCCATCTGATGTTCTGGTGGCCTTTATAGCCGGGTATTGTCTGCAGAGTAGTGATGCAAAACACGCTGCCAGGTGAGGAGAATATCAGACCCCTTCCTTTGGTGGACATTGAGCACATCCTGCCAGCCAAGAGCTCATCCAAGGGAAAAAAAATATGACAAGTATATTAAATTCTAGCATGCCAAAACATGCTTAAGTGTACATGCAGCCAGACTAATGACTAGTGTACTTAAAGTTTGCTATTTTGGAACAACTAATTTTGTACTGCATTTAAGTTGTAATTAAATTGTACAAAAGCACAGTGTATATTAAAGTAAGTGTATTAAGTATACTTTTGTATGTTAAAGTGGAACAACTTTAAGTATACTTAGTACACTTAAAATATATGGCTGTTTATGTACTAATTTACATATCTGACAGTAATATATAGTAAAAGTACAGTATATATTTAATGTATTATAAGTACATTGCAGCAATTATATTGTAGCTGTAGCGTGGTTCTGGCCAAATCCCAAAAAAGATACACTTTGTGGTCAAGCCATCACCACAGCAGACTATCCAGTCCACACACAACTTTGCGCAGGTTTTATATCTGATGCCCTTCCAGCCACAACCTTCCAACTTTTTTTTTACCCAGGATTGGAACAAGTAACCACCAAAAGCAGACCTTAAACCCAGATCCTCAGATTCCCCCAAATCAACAATCTAGCACCTTAGCCAACTGAGCCAACTCTCAAAACCAGTACATTAAAGGGTTTAGGACCTTTTACAAATGCTGAATGCATTTTTTTATACTACAGTATAATGTTTTTTAAAAAAACATTACATCAGTAATGAGGAGGCAGATTTTATTCATCCAATATCAATTTGCTACGTCCATTATTTAAATGAAATTGACTCGCTCCAGGCTCTGTATGACGTCATCTTGACGCAGTGGGTATGTATCAAATTCAGGGACCTGATTGAGGTGCCAGAAGTCATTACACAGTTTGTTTAATGTTCCAACTGGCTTGGGGGACTGTGATGATGAGGTTGGACCAGGAAGTTGACTCCTCTATGATACCATTGAGGAGCATTATGGCCATCTCTGTTACGATGACATGACAATGGGCCTCAGTGGCTTGAGAAGTCTGTTGTCAAATAACTATGGCTGGAGGAATCTTGATCTTTTGCCACATAAAGTGAATTAGCCCCGGCTTTTTTGCTATCCAGACAGATGTTTGTTTGTTCTGCGCTGCACAAAAGAGACAACTTGTTATTGTACATAAGGTGTAGCACTCTGTTCGCCACAGTTTCATTCATATGATACATCTCTGCAAAGGCTTGTATGTCGCTTCACTTTGCACAAAGTTCTTTTTTCATGTGTACAATCTGCGCCCGCGAACTGAGAAAAACTGATGCTGGGCGACACATTTATGCCTTTGTTCAGCTGATAGCAGCAGCTTGGGATGGTAGTTTCTATGTTGTGTTCCGAGAAGGAGTTAAAATTTTAGGCAAATTTTTGGATCGTTACTGATTTGCTCATACTTGGGGCATTCATTAGACGAGGTTCCACTGTATGTTATATAAATATAAAGGAAAGGTTTTGTCTGTATGGCCCCAAAACCAGTTTTTGTATAAAAAAAAATTCTGTATGTATGTCTGTATGTATGTCTGTCCAGCAAGATTTTGTCACAGCATCATGCAAAACTGGCTTGACAGAATTTTATTAAACTTTGGTATTACTTCGGTATTTGCCTGAAGTTGAACCTGCACCAGAAATGAAATCAAAATGTTTGGTAGAAGTGAAGTTATGGTCAGTTATGTGTCAGATTAGATACTGCAAGATTTGACGGCATATTGCACATGCGCCAAACTGTTGCCACGTCTTAAATCAACCGCTGGACAGAATTTAATGAAACTTATTTTATTAAGTACTTTTTAGGTATTAGCCTGAAATTAAATCTGCAATGTAAGTAAAATCAAAATGGATTAATAATCTACTTTAAAATAAGCTACTAATAAGCTACTTGCTCAATGCAAACAAACACTTGCACCAATAGATATTAATTAGAATAACTAAACTTAATATTTTAAATGGGATCATTTAATATTTCTACAGCTGAAATAACAGCGCTGACCTGGCAAGTGAATTTTAGCACTCTGGAGTCATTTAAAGACAAAACTTCATCTTTAACTGATTCACTTTTTCTATTTCTCATCTCTGATTCATCATCTTGCAGCCCCTGCACAGTCCTGACCTCACTCCAAGCCATTTTCACACGTTTGGAAAAGATAAAGGAGATCCTGGGAGGCCAGAGTTTTAGATGTGAAGCAGGAAGTCTGATCATGACTCCAGCATTCTGAGAATACTGTCTACTATGATGGTGTCTAAGCACTATTGAAATGCTGGAATAAGTGCATTAGTGTATCAGGGGATTATATAGAGAAATAAAGAGAGTTTTTACTGTCATAACTACAGAATCAAGAGTCCCAGTTTGACTTGAAAGAGATTTGACTTTTTTTGCAGGGTCTGTTTTGTTTTTTGTTTTTTTTGACATATGTTACGGCCAAAGTGTAAGGTGTGAAAATTGCATTTAAATATTTCTTGCAGTTGGAGGTGCATCACTGACATTTTTACACCAGGCGTTTGATTGCAGACCGAACTGATAAAGCTTGTTATCTGTATGAGGATATCACACTTAACTAGAAATATTTGATCTTTATACAGGCAGACTGTTTTGACCACCATACTTGTTAAACTGGCTCCTTTCACAACAAGACGTTTGCAAGATCTTTATAAGAAAGCCAAGGCATGCTTGGAATATCACACAAACAAAATCATTACTGTGAAATGATTGAATACCACTTTTTTTTTTTTATTACTCCATTTATATTTCCTAGCAAAAATATTGGACTTTGTAGGAATGGAAAAAGCGTCTATGAGGGTCATATGAAAAAAAGAATGAACAATTCGGACCAGAAGACCAATTAGAAGAATTCTGTTTCCGCTCAATTCTGTTTCCTGTGTAATGTACTGCATAGCGTCTGTGGGAGTCACGTGACAAAAGAACAAACCATGCAGACCAAGACTTGAGAGGTATCTTCTCATTTTTTTTCTTGTACATAACCTACAGTATGGAGGTTTTGCGATGCTTTGCGCATGCGCGCCCAGTCGAAAAAGAATGAATCGTTCATGAACGACCCATCACTAGTGTGTGAGATAATTGACACATTTAAAGCAGATAATAAGATGATCAAAGAAATATCACCAGGTGTGCTGAATGGCAAGTTTCATTATAAAAAGCTTCTAGATGTATGTTAAAAACTAAAGTTGTGTGCTCAAACTACCTTTAAGGGGAACTAGTTTTACAAGGATACATTAAATGTAAGACACTGAAAACAACAGCACATCTAATCAATGACAAATGGCAACTGCACTCAGTCACTCTGCATGTATTAAAAACAGAAGAAAGACATTTTGCTGAAGCATGTGTTAGCCAGTTGCATTAGCCGTGTTGAAAAGGAGATGATAAACATGGGCACCACTATAGGAGCAAATCTCTTTACCATTCGAGAGATTCCAATTTAACATTTGTTTCAGCTCAGAGCATTTTAGCCATTATTTGTTTTGCTGTTTTTTTTAAATATAGAATGACATACAGTATCCATATATAACCATGACTGAGCAAAAATAAATAAATAAAAATGAGTCACATAGGCAAAAGAATAGCACAGATACACATGATCAGTTGTTTTTATTGTAAAATAATAATAATAATATGCTCATTTTGAGAGTTCTTTTCATTCTTTTCATTTGAACATTTACATTTAGGCATTTGGCTGACGCTCTTATCCAGTGCTTTGAAGTTTCCGTTATTGGATAGATACTTACACTGGGTTACTAGGTTACTAACTAAGTGCCATCAGTCAAACACAGTTGGGAAGCGGATATTTTTTTTATTTTATTTTTTTTATTGGCGGGGTAATGACATTTTTGCAACATTATTCCCATATTCTAGCAGTGGTAAAATTTACATATTATAAAAGGATAAATATTTAGTATATACAGTCAGATTGTTTTGACCACCATGTTTGTTAAGCTGGCTCCTTTCCCAACAAGGTGTCACCCAAACAAAACCATTACTGTGAAATGATGAACACCACATGACCTTTTTCATTACTCCAAAGTCCAATATGTATGCTCACTAGCAAAAAGATTGGACTCTGGAGCAATGGAAAAGGTCATGTGGTCTGATGAGTCCAGATTGACCCTATTAAAGAGTGATGAATGCATCAGGGTAAGAAGGGAAGCGCATGAAGTGATGCACCCATCATGCATAGTGCCCACTGTACACAAGTCTCTGGAGGCAGTATTATGATCTGGGGTTGCTTTAGTTGGTTGCTCTAGAGAGTAAAATTTCTACCCATTCACCTTTGCAAAATAGTTCAAGCTCAGACTGGATGGAGATCGTCTGTGAACATCAATTTTCTAGTCCTGCCACAGATTCTTAATTGGATTTAGGTCTAGACTTTGACATTCTAGCACATGGATATGCTTTGATCTAAATCATTCCACTGTAGTTTTGGCTGTATGGTTTGGGTCATTGTACTGCTGGAAGGTGAACCTCTGCCCCAGTCTCAAGTCTTTTGCAGAACTTTTTCAGAGGTTTACTTCTAAGATTGCCTTGTATTTGGCTCCATCCATCAGGATTGACCAGCTTCCCTGCTGAAGAAAACCATCCACACAACCTGATGCTGGCACCACCATTCACAGTGTTAGTTTTTCACCACATGTAGTGTTTTCATTTAGACAAAAAGGTCCCATCTGACCAGAGAACCTTCTTCCACCTGTTTGCTGTGTCCCCCATATGGCTTGTAGCAAACTGCAAACGTGGTTTCTTATGGCTTTCTTTCAACAATTGCTTTCTTCTTGCCACTCTTCCATAAAGGCCAGATTTGTGGAGTACATGACTAATATATTCTACCACCTGAGCTGTAGATCTCTGCAGCTCCTCCAGAATTACTACAGGCATATTGGCTGCTTCTCTCCTTAATGCTTTCCCTGCCCAGCCTGTCAGTTTGGGTGGATGGCCAAAACTATTTTCGGATGATGGATTGAACAGTGCTCTGTGAGATGTTCCTTGGGCTTCATGATGCTGTTTGTTTACCAATGTTCTCTAACAAACCTCTCAGGGCTTCACAGAACAGCTGTACAAGTGGACTCTATTTACCAATTAGGTAACTTCTGAAGGCAATTGGTCCTGCTTGATTTTAGTTAGGAGTATGAGACTAAAGGGGGCTAAATACAAATGCACGCTACATTTTTCAGTGTTTTATTTGTGAAAAAAAATTAGAAAACCACTTATCATTTTCTTTACAATTCACAATTATGTAGCACTTTGTGTTGGTCTATCAAATAAAATACCAATAAATTACATTTATGTTTGTGGTTGTCAGGTGACAAAATGTGGAAAAGTTCAGGGGGTATGAATACTTTTGCAAGGTATTGTATGATAAAATGAAAGCAAATGTTTGTCTAGAATCTTTTGCTGTTATAATGCCTACTATTTGTTCCCTTCTTGTCAGATTGGATTAGACCCACCTTTAAGCAACCACTCACTCACTCACCCTCTATACCGCTTTATCCTGTATTCAGGGTCACGGGGAACTGGAGCCTATCCCAGGAGGCTTAGGGCACGAGGCAGGGTACACCCTGGACAGGGTGCCAATCCATCGCAGG
>JAOVVB010233349.1:0-10184 GCA_028570985.1 Heterobranchus longifilis
AACATAGATTTATTAAACCTAATATCAATAGAAGCTATTTTGGATTAAAGCCACCTATATCATCAACAAAAATGCCTCTGAAATAACAAATATAATCATAATCAAAATCAAAACATAACCCCTCACGCTCGTGTTAAATCGGACCAAAATCACCAGATTCAATTCAGTTTAAAGGCTTCCCATGAACAAGCAATGTAGTATTGATCAATAAACATATAATCAATCACTGTGGCTGTATTTATCAGCCTGTGCTGTATACGGGGAAGAGCCAGGACACACACACACACACCTACACACACACACACACACACACACACACACACACACACCTACACACACTCAGCGAGAGACGTGGAGCAGGAAGTAAATCCTGCAGCGCTGCACCAGCAGGTGACCTCTCTGTGACCTTTGGCTACTGCTCCCAGGAAGTGTATGTGTGTGTGTGTGTGTGCGTGTGGGTGGGTGTGTGCGTGCACACACTTAACATCAGCAGTGAGTTTGCATGAGTGTGTGTTAGTTTGTGCTGAAATGTTTTTGATTGCAAGAGAAGAGATGGGATGAGATGTGTGTGTGTGTGTGTGTGTGTGTGTGAGTGCGTGTGTGTGTGTGAGTGCGTGTGTGTGTGTGTGAGTGTGTGTGTGTGTGTGGGCAGGTGGAGCAGGTAGTGTTTCACCCACTGGGTGATGGAGTCTCTGAAGGCTTGTCTTCAGGGTGTATTTAGAGGAAGGGTTTGTCCTGGTACACACAGGACCAATGTTGGTTTCTCTATCAGGAGGCTGGATGCTGGATTTCCTTTTCTCGGGCCTCTGCTGCTGGGATTTGTAGTTTTTTAACGGCTGGGCTGATGGGGGAGGAAGTTGCACCGCTGTAAGTACTGCAGCCGCAGGAGATGATATGAAATGCTTTCGATGTCAGGTCGAGCTGCAACGATTAGTCGACTAATCGATAAGTCGATCGACAGAAAAATAATCGCCAACTACTTTGATAATCGATTAATCGTTAATTTTTCATGCATATCCTCTCAGATATGTCCCAGATCGTCTCCTTTCCTGCTCTTTTCTTCTTCTCTCCTTTCCTCTTCTCTTTTGTCATTTCCTCCTCCCTCCTCCCTCCACTCTTTTCCTCGTCTCCCATTGTCCTTTCCTCATTTCTTCTTTTTATTGTCTCCTTCCCTCCACTCCTCTCCTTCTTCTTCTTTCCTCCATATTTTATTGTCTTTTTGCTGTCTTGACTTTTTTTCCTTCTTATAATATTGGAGGTTGTTTTTTCTGAATGTGCATATGTATACTAGACATGGGACGATATGAAAATTTCATGTCATGATTATCCTGGCCAAAATAAAACTTAAAACTCTTAAAATGACATTAAAACACACTGAATCACTTTACCTTACATTTGGCTTTGTTGTGCTTTTTTTTCATAAAACTTTTTTTCTCAACAGATTACGACTTTTTTTCTTGAAACATTGTGACTTTTCTTGAAACATTCCGACTTTTTTCTCATAAATTTTTTTTTTTTTTTCCTGACACATTATGGCTTTTTGACTTTTTCTCTAAACATTACAACTTTTTTCTCAAAACATTCTGACTTTTTTTTCTAAACATTCCAACTTTTTTCCCATAAATTCATTTTTTTCTTGAAAAATGAAGAAACAAATATTTTTTATTGCATCGCAGATATACAACACTGCACGTGAGGATATTCACGATTATCCCGACAATGATAATCCACCACGATCAACTTATTAGTGTTTTTTTTTATCGCGATCCACGATAAAATCGATTATTGTCCCATAATGTATCCATGTATGTTATGGAATGTGTACAGTTTATCTCCTCTGTGATTCTCAGCCCATCAGTGTGTCTCCTCTTTGCTCTGTTTCCCCTCTATTTGCTCTCTCCTCAATCTCCACACTGTGAAATCCAATTAATCAACATACTGTAACGCCTTAGATAAAACCAATACTCCCCCCCCCCCCCTTCTCATATCGATTTGAAGAGTTCTCGTGTCTGCAAAGCAGCCTGAAACAATAGCCGACACAAAAAAGTTGATTGCACCAAAACACACAAACAGTAGAGAGAAGAGTGATATCGACTGGACTTAATGCAACGATTGTCTCCTCCGCTCTCTCTGGCTTCACTTCACTTCTCCTGCCCTTTATTTATTTATCCAGTATCTTACCATTCCTTTTCTAGCTTTTGTTGTATCTGATCACCCTTTAACTTGTGGGATTTCACAGTTTATGGAATTACTGTGGAATGCTGAAACTAACTGGATCAAAAGAGCAGTACGGAGTCATGATTTTTTCACCCCATTTCTTTACAAGAGATGAGCTCGTGCAGGAAGACGTTTATTTTTAGACATCTTTTGTTTTTATTTTTAACTACACCAGCTATAGGAATGGAAAGGGTTTTGGATCAGACTGAAATGTCTCAACTACTGGGTGGATTGTAGGAGTTTCACCATTTATATTCTGAATCGAAAATCGATCAAAATGAGCTTTGAATTTCAAATATCGAAATCAGCGGGATCGGTGATTACCCCATTTTAAATAAATTCAGAGTTGACCCTATGGTCTTAGTGTAGTACATTCCAAAACAAAATATGGCAGTAATATCACATTGATATCATGTAGGCTAACTTTTTAAAGAAAAACTTGAAAATGTTAATGACAGTGGTCTGTTGATTATTGTTTTTGTTCTGTCAGTGCTGAAAAATAAAAGTTTAAATCAAAAATCGTGACCTTAAAATCGAAAGTCTAATCGAATCGAAACGTGACACGCCTGGTGGATTACCATGACATTTTTGTACATTCATGGTTGCCAGAGGATGGAAACGATGACACGTCGTTGTCGCAGGTCCAAAGAAAGAAAACTCTGGTCTTACTTTTCACCATTTGCTGTTCTTTGCCCGTCGTATTTTCTGTATTTTCAACCGCAGAGTAACGTTAAAGAATCTGCTTCCTGTTTACACTGGCACATGCACGCCCAGTGAATGGTCATGTGATATGCATTTTAGTACAAATGGAGATTATTTCTGATAGAGTGCCTTGTGTACGGAGATCGTTTTGGTTTTAAGACAGCTTTTTAACGTGTTTAAGTGTGGATGTAGTCTAAGTACAGCCTCATATGGACCCCAGCGTGCCCATACAGTAGATAACACATCACAAAACTCCTACACCCATCTCTTTCTGTGTAAGTGGCTGTGTGTTGATGATACGACGTCAACTTGTGAGGATGAACCACTGTCCGATTTCCAAGTGTCAGCATGTGTACATTTTTCAGAAAGGCAGTAAACACGTCCCAGCTACTGTACCTTCATTACTACTTCTTCTGTCTGTTTTATGCGTACAGTACAAATGACCCCCACCAGTCTTAGATGTATTTTCATTCATTCATTCATCCCCACAGTCATCACCCTCCTAAACTCAGAGAAAATGATGTAATTTTGCCCATCAGGCTTACGTAGGCCTACTTGATGGATATCGTTAATGTCGATGTGCGCTTGTGTTGCTGGTCGTTTCTGCTTTCTGCTGATGCAGGTATTTTGATTTGATCGGACTGTCATGTATGCTGGTGGTCATACCTATTTTTATGTCACTTTTGAATTTGCTGTTGCCGCTGGTGGTTTTCTGTCGACATATTTTGATCAGGTTGCTAACGCTGGTCGTATTTTTAACGGGGGATGATCCCATCGCTGTTTTCATTATTTACTTGCAGCGCTGCCATGTCGCACTGAAGCTGCAAAACAAATTGCCCTTCGGGGACAAATAAAGTCGAGTCCTTACATCCTCATTCGGAACACGATCACCTTTCAAAGATGCCAAAGCATTCATGTTTCCATCCCGTTGTGATTTCTTCCAGAGGTATCCAGCAGCAGTTGTCCAGCTACAGGGAGACGGTGATCCGGCAGGCCACGGTGGCGGCGGGCTCGGCCGTTCACCGGGACGACGCGCCAACCTGCGGCATCTGCCACAAGACCAAGTTCGCAGACGGCTGCGGGAACCTGTGCTCGTACTGCCAGACCAAGTTCTGCGCCCGCTGCGGGGGGCGAGTGTCGCTGCGATCCAACACGGTAAGACAGGCGGAGGGCGGTGGACCACAGTGTGTCCGTGTAATCAGGCAACATTTTCTCATTTTCTTGTCAGGGCTGCGCAATAAATCGTTTTTTTATTTTTTTATCGTCATCGCAATAAAACATCGCGAAAAACTGCGACATATCGCGAAAGACACTCAGGGATTTTTTTGAGTTTGTTGGAAGAGGATCGGTAGAAAACTGCTCTTTATAACTATCAAAAAAAGTTATCATAACATATTACTGATAACATTATTTATTCATGTATTTGTCAGGGACAATTCAAAAAAAAAACATTGCAACAGGTTACAGATGTGTTGCATGTCGGGTTCCCAGGCATATCATCATTACCAAAAATACATTTCATAAATTGAGCACATAATAAATACTGACATACTCATACATGCGACATGATCACATCGAAATTTACAATTATGTTGTGTACCTGTGCGCATCTGTGTTCCACAACTCCCGGAAACATACATGTCTAAGAGCTAATGAAAAACACGCACATACACATGTATATGCAAAATGATGCACACACGCACAATTTTATGTGTGCATGTGCGTATGTGCAGGCATGCTTGCACGTAGTCCATGAACAATATTGTCTGTTAAATAATCAAAACTGAGTGCTATGCTGTGTTTACACCAAAAGCGCAGAGAAAGAAAGAAGAATTTTTGGCTTTACGTTACTTGCACGAGTTTGACCGCAGGATCATTTGTGTTTATTTGCGTTACAACGTTTCTTTCCGCCATTTCTTTCTGTTATGAATCATGACCAAAATAACCACTATTGCTGCTTTGTACTTGTTGTGGAAGTCTCAGATACAAAGAAAAACAAAAGGCTGTCATGTCTGCGTTCATAACATCATCCGGAGGTGCACACAGCTCGGTGAATTTCACCGCATTCTCCAGAAACTGCGTCTGGATGACTGCTGCTACTATAGCGGTATAAACCCCAAAAAATGATATAATTGCCCTGATTTAATTGCAATAAATGGATCAAAATGATGCCGAAATAACGACATCATGATGCCGATTTGTAAAAAGTTTGAATTCATGCTTTATCTCGTCTGTCTGCAAGACGAGAAGCAAACAACTTTTAAAATGTTTGTTTTCTGAATGGAGTTTGGATCCATCAGGACTCTGCTGTGCAGGAGAATCTCAACACTGATCGTCACACGAATTTCTCACTCGAGTTGAAAAATTAAAATTTCCTTATTCGCATTACTCACGGTCGCCCACGGGAATTCACCCGTATTCACGTCTTTGCATTGACTTTTGAAAATGTTGCTTCGTGTTTGTTGTGAACATCATCAGAAGAATCAGTTGGTAAAATATGTGAGATGTTTCTAAAATCTGTTGACATTTTACATTTATTTTAGTCAATTCTTTCAACTCCATGGTTTTCCTTTATTGTTGCTTGCAGCACACATTTACAAGATTATTTATTGAGATATTCAGTTATATATATCTCGTCTGATAATCGTACTTTTGGAGCTCTTTACATTCAGGAATACAAAGTGTGTTGAGTCCTGTTTCCAGCTGTCTTGTACCTCAAAAGTTTTGCGGAGCAGCACAAATTTATATCCATCATGTAATCCAAATCTACACTTAAAGGTGCAGTACGCACAAATACACTTATAGCACATGCAGCTGTGTCCAATCAGGCGACAGCAGGGCATCAGGTGTTCAGACTCAGGTGGAGGTGATGAGCCATGGCACATACGTGTGTAAAAGCATGTGTATAGTATGCTCTGGATGTGTGTGTCTCCATCCATGTGTGTGAATGTGATCTGTGTGTGTGTGTGTGTGTGTGTGTGTGTGACCCAGGCAGGAGCTGGTAAAGGTTAATTGGGCATTAGACTGAGCTGTGGACGGAGGGGGTGGTCTCCCACTCTGTCTCGGTCTCCCAGGGGTCCGGAGGTGCCCTATACACACACAGCAGGGTGTAGTGTGTGTGTGTGTGTGTGTGTGTTGGCACCGGGAGGCGAGTCTTCCTCTGAAATAAGTGACGTCCCCTCTCCCTCCCCTTCCCCTCCCCTACATCGCCAGTGTGGCATTTAATGACCTCACAACACACACACACACACACACACACACACACACACACACACACACACACACACACACACACACTCAAAAGTACATCCCAATTAGTTGGTGCCTGACACGGGGAGAGTTCAGCGGTGGGGTCCTGGTGGTGTGTTGGGGTGGGTGGCAGCTGCATTCTGTGGGAGAAGGTCTTTGAAAGGTGGACTTTGCGCACACGCACACGCACACGCACACACACACACACACACACACACACACACACACACACAGAACCTATCTTGAACAAAACCTTCACATGCAAGGTTCTACTGTTCGACTTCTTACTGTATTCATTTGTTAATATGATACTTTGGTTTTTGCGTCGTGGTAACAGTGTGTCTCTGCAGTGTTCATTATTTAAAGGGATACTTCAGATTTTTTGAAGTGGGGTTGTATGAGGTACTTATCATGGATGTATAATAAAACCTGGATACAGCGTTGGAGGCGGAGCTCCGTTCATTCCTATAAAAGCTGCTCAGTGGTGCATGAAGTCAAAAAAGCTCAACTGCCGCCTCGAAAAATCCTCAGATGATCTGCACTACTTCTGCGTTGTGTGGCCCATAGAGCAGAGATGTCGGCCGACGGAGCCAGCTACATCCGGTTTAGCGCTCTGGCTAACTTGAATGAGGATTAAATAATTAAGTTGTGCAGCTCTTCTAAACTTTCTGAATGTTATCAAACCAAATGGATCAAATCCTGACAGTGAAACGAGTCATTTCGCCGGGGTTGTAATGCTAAAACAAAATGATCCAGAGATTTATCGACGTCTCTTTCAATGGGAAAAAGTCTTTTTGGGCCAGAGGGTGTCACGTGACGGCCGCCATAGTTGTAATTCCACCGTTTGGCCACTATGTCAAAGTGGCTTCAACAGTCTGCGCTCTTCCTGGGGGCCTGATACTTCTCCATAGTCAGTGTATTACTGCAGTAGATGGTGGTCGGCACGCCCCCAGTTTAGAGAAACAGACAGGAGTCCTGACACAGAAGCTAAACAATGTACTGCTGTGGACGAGGTCAGCAGCTAAACATGTCTTAGCCACATAATAAAGGTAAACCTAAAAAAATCAATATCAGTTTAAGTTTTCGCATTGACAATAAATGTTAATCAATACATCCACCAGAGGGCAAAAGTTTCAAAATGTTTCTGACAACAACAAACAGGTCGGTGGAGGAGGTCGTAATAATGTACCTCTTGAGAAAGAGTGAGGCGGCTGTTGCAGTCGTCCACTAACCGGAAGGTCGGTGGTTCGATCCCCGGTCCCTCCATCAGCAGGTAGCCTCCGTCACCACTGTGTGAATGAGTGTAAAAATGTTTTGAGTGGTTGCAAAGACTAGAAAAGTGCTATAGTACAGTCCATTTACCATTTATTTTTTGGAAAAGCATTCATTTCATATTCATCACTTTTCATAGTAGAAAGTAGTAGTACATAGACTTTTTTCTCTAAACATTGAGACTTTTTTCTCTAAACATTACAACTTTTTTTGTTGAAACATTACAACTTTCGATCAACTTATTGTGAGTGTTTTTTATTGCGATCCACGATAAAATCGATTATTGTCCCATCCCTAATCCCACCCTTCAAATGAGATGTCAGCAGTTTACTTGTTGAGGCTTAAGGACTTATTGATACTTATTTCTGATATTTCAGAGTGGTATATTCTTTTCTCTTCAGTAACTGTAACGTTATTGGAAATATCTGTGTATTACAGTGTTTGTTAGTGGTAGGGCTGTAGGATCATTGCCATGCTTTCAGATCTTTGCTCACATTCTCTCTGTCTTTCTTTTCATTATACATGGATGGCTGACTGGGCTGCAGGAGGACAAAGTGGTGAGTGCTGTGTTTTTTTTTCTGGACTACATAACTCTGCCTGCAACCTTTAAAACGATCCATCTTAATGGGTTCAGACAGTATGTATGTATGTGTGTATGTACCTATCAGTCTTTCTGTCCGTCCATGTGTCTATTATTATCACAAGAGGTACAAGCTGGATCAGTAGAAGCAGCAGTAGTAGTAGAAGAAGTAGTAACAGTGAGTAGTAGTAGTGGTTGAAAATGTCATGTGGCATGTATTATTATTTAGTAAGATACTTTAATCGCCACCATATACAATGATTTTCTGGACTAAACTACTGTCTTTCAGAGGCTGTAGATATTGGTATATGTGTATATTGGTATCATAAGAAACTGGAATATTTAAGGAATCCATTGGTACCATTCATGTCATGTTAGCTTGTTAGGAAGTTGGCTAAATAAAGCTCCAAAGTTTTATTTTTTTATCTAGGGAAACTGGCATGGCCATTTTCAAAGGGGTCCCTTGACCTCTGACCTCAAGATCATCCGAATGAAAATGGGCTCTATGGGTACCTACGAGTCTCCCCTTTACAGAAATACCAACTTTGTGTGAATCTCATGCAGTTTGGGGCAAAAACCTGCAGTTTTCCTCATGCAGTACAAATGTTTTATTCTCGCCTATTCTAAAATGGTGTATTTGAATATTTCTGCATACCGGGGTCCATAAACAGTCTTGAATTACATAAATATTATGTGTATTTGTGCCCCCGAAATAAAATCATGAAAGTAGAAGAGGACTTTTATTTTGAAGAACCGCTAGAACCCACTCAGATGCAACAATGCCTCTGCCCGAATTTTGTGTTTTCCTTAACATAAATAAAGACATTTCCATTCATTAGTGCAAAGAAATTCACCAGAATGCAGGAAATGAAGTGTTTGATGCTCAAATTTTTCTGGAGTAGGACACTCAAACCCCCCACTTAATATGTGAGAGGTAAGAGTGATAAAAAAAAGTTTTAAAGTCAGGCAATTAACATTAAAGAAGCAGAGAACCCTCCATGCACGCAGGTGAAGTATTTGACGAATAGACTGCCAACATTGCCCAAAGGCAATGGTGATAGATAACCTGACAAATATAAAATAATTACCAAGACATTAATAGTATATATAATATTGATGGACATCCAAGTATGACTAATAGAGGTCAAAGAACTGTGTTGCAGCATGAAAAGGATTTTGGTGCCGAGGCTTTGGTTTCTTCTTGTTTATATCACAACAATAGTGACTAATGTGCTGCGCTCTCTGATTCTGCATGCTGAGGCAGAAACTAACGGCTGGCTGGCGTCACAATCAGAAATGTTAGCTTTCTTTTATCAAGGGGGAAAAACCATGAAAGGAAAGTTTGAGAGGTGGAAACAAAATCACTTCACACTGAAACAAATGTGATGAATTCGGAGGAAATAAGATGAGTAAGACCAGACCAGAAAGCAGAGGGGAAAAAAGAAAATATGAAGTTACAGCAAAGACGTATCTCTGCCACCTTCATAACTCTGACATTCATGTTAACAGAAGTCTGTGCACGTCTGGTGTGAAAGACTGACACACGTGTGTTGGGATTATAAATCACGCCTTCTGAGAGCGTAGAAAGATCAACAAAGAAAGATGAAAGCAGTCGTAAAGATTTGCAAACCACAAAGTTATTTGAAAATGGCATTATATTTATTGCCATAATATTTTGCATTGTTCAACCTAAGCCCAAAACTGTAAAACTGTCATGACGGCTAATTTCTTTCACTGTTTTGTGCAGGATTTATTATGCTAATAAGTGACAGACATATTTTGTAACATCATGAATGTAGTGAGTTGTTTGTCATGCTTTTTTAAAGATTACTTTTTATTGAATTCAGTTTATCATATTTAGGTTTCAGGAAATCTCTTGAGATCAAAATGAAAATATTTCTAATCACATACTGTACATACACGTTTTACCATTTTAATAAAATTCATAATATTATACATGTAATATAAAATATAATGAGATACAAGAGAAGAAAATTCACAGTTTTGCAGCAATAAAAAGGAACTAATTTAACTGGTTTCAGATATAAAATTCACATCTTCCTTTGGATAAAATATCAGTAAGGATATTTTTGGGAGGTTACACATTATTATGTCTACAATATTAATAATGTCTTTTCTTTGAAATAAACATGTAAGAAAGAAA
>JAOVVB010233350.1:0-10183 GCA_028570985.1 Heterobranchus longifilis
TCACCGAGTTGTGTTTCTGAAAACATTTGAGGTGAGAAATAATCCGTGCTGTTTCTGAATCTGTTTTCATTTTAGATCGACAACAGTTAGTTTTAACGTTTTTCATGAGTTTCCAGAGTGGCGCTGGATGCCCCTGATTTGCATAAAGTAGCATAGACCTCAAGTAGACCGTCTCTTGAAACGTGTTGTGGCTCGACCAGAATGCATTGCACGGCTGCTTACATAGAAGGAAGCGTGGAAATGACGGCCCCTGTGCACACATACCATCACAGCGGTAAACATTTTGGCTCCAAACGCCATAAAAAAAACTCTGCTTGTATTCAATTTATTTTAAAAATATATTAATTTTACATTTTAGAAAACAGAATAGGGGCAATAGTCTGGAAACACAAATATTTTTTCAATTCTCTCTTTCTTTTCCAAACTTCTCCAGACCTGGAAATGACTAAAATCAAATTCCATACTTTTCCATACTGCGGAGGAACCCTGTAATATCACATCAACACAAAAACAGAGTCCATGAACAACTCACTGAAGGCCGACAAACAACAAGTGTAGCTTTACCTTGAGGCTGCCATCTGCAGTGACACGCAAGCGGCTGCAGGAGCCACAGAAATGGTCAGACATGGAGGTGATGAAGCCCACCTGCCCTTTGAAGCCTGGCACTTTAAACGTCTGTTACAAGACAGAGAGGAATGTCAAACAGTTATCCCCGTGCAAGATTTCGGGTAGAGCGCGTACCATTAAGTCCTTACCGCGGGTTTGAGTCCGAGCCTCGTCCTGTGCTGCGTGTCATCCCCTCTCTCTCCTGCCTTTCCTGTCTGTCTGTCACTCTCTAATAAAGGCCTGTGCCACACAAGTTCACATTTCAGCTGTCGTGCAAGAAGCACTGGTACCAACACATTTGTTCTTCAGTGGCCTGTACGAGTCATTGAGGAGAACTTGACACATTCACCAGTTCTCTCACAGTTTGAATTTTCTCTTCGGCACAAAGAGTGGTCCAGTGCATTTAATGTGCAATTAGTCCACCAGCGGGTTTATATTTCATTACTTTGAAGCAATTTTGAGTTTGAAAATCTTAAAAACATAAATGGCACTTCATAATTATGTTGACATTATCCTGTTTGACTCTGTAATTCGAATAATAATATAATTATACATTTATCTATATAGGCTAATGATATCATCATTCATTTAAATTGGCTATTGATGCTGTTGCATAATATTATGCTACAATGTCAATATGAACAAATCAAACTGATGCTGTTAATGCGTCTGTAGTGGACAAGATGCACTCCAAACAGTTTGTTAAAACTTTCAATCATTTATTGTCCAAAAAAGGGAAACAAATGTCAACAAAAATGGCAGTACGTCCCTCAGGCGACACGGCATTAACGGCACTCATTATTTTTTCCCCTCCGTGTCTTTAGCAGGTCCTTTAATTCCACTGCTGACACTGTTCAAATATAAACTTTTCTTTATGGATCTCTGAAAGCAGGAGTTCAATCTCCGAGCTCCTAAAGTTCTTCTTTTTACACTTTGATGCCGTTTCATGAATAAACACTTTCAGACTTTTGTGGCAGGTCGTGTAGCCTTATATGGTATTAGAGGGGGCGTTAATTATGCTCATTTACAACTCTAATGAACACATGATCATTTCCACACAGCTGCATTCATCATGTTTACGCAGGACATTTACACAGTTATCTGAAGTCAGGAGTGTTTGCTGAATCTGACGTGGCACACTCGTACAAACCCACCGTACCAAGAAAAGTAAGAGAAAGTTCAGATAAGAATACCAAAATATTCTTGCATGAGGCCCAATATTTCTTAGAGAAATTCTAAATTCTAAACGCACCTCAACAAGAATGAATGGTGCTAGCATCGTCCTTATTTATTTTCCAGGAAAATCAGGATGCTAAATGTTCCAGCTCCTGACAGCAGCAAATGAACACTTGAGAAATACAGTGCAGCGTCGGGCTGCACGATATGAGGAAAATGTGCAATAATGTTGAATATAGAGATACCGATATTACTTGTGATAAATAAACAGTCATATATCAGTTCTGCTGCTTTCAGTATTCTGCTAAAAACAATTTGCTTGTTCAATTAAAAAACAATGAAAGGAAGTTATTTCTGACAGTTTCTTGAACAAATTGAACTGAACACAAAAGGCACAAAATAAAAAAAAGAATGATAGTTACATTTTAAAGAGCAGTTTTCTACAGATACTCTCTTTCCACTGACTCAAAAAATCCCTGAGTGTCTTTCACGATGTGTTTATTGTGAAAGTTGATATTGCGATGATGATAAAAAAACGATATATTGTGCAGCCCTAATGCAGCGTGAGACACTGACCTTGGCAGTCTCTGTGTGTCCAGTTTGAAGCATTTCCAGGTCGGGCCACTGCTGCCTGATGCGGTCCAGCATCTCCTGGTAACTCACCATCTTCTTAAAGTTCCACTTGTTGCCTGCAGAGCGGAGAAGAGGCAGGGCAGGTCAGGAGCGTACCACGCCATCTTTCAGCTCGTAGGCCATTCAACAACCAGTGAGTGATGTGTGTAGCAGCACATCAGTCAGACTTCAGCAAGCACAACTCAACAGACACATCACAGGAGGGTGGATCTTTTGTCTCCCCCCTCTGGCAGTGAGAGTAATTACACAAACACTGCCGCGCTTCACAAAAGCTGTGGGATTGATAATAACCAAGGTAACCTCTGGGTCTGAGCAGTGAAACCCACAAGGAAGTGCCGAAAACTGCAGTTCATCGAGTGGTCGTGAGGGGGGGGGCTCCAGAAGGGAGCAATTCTCATAGGATCCATTTTAAAATGCCCAACTTTAGATCAGAGTTTAACATATTTACAGCCTGGTACAAAATATGATTTTAGTCTCTATCGCTAATTTTCCTATTCAGGACAACTGTACGGGGGGTGAATTGTTTTTAACACACCTGTTTAAATTATATTAAGGCTTAAATTTCTGCATAATGAAGGGCATGGCTGCTTTGAGTGACAGGACGCTCTGTCACAGGACGCTCCGTCACAGGACGCTCCGTCACAGGCAGCTCCGTCACAGGACGCTCCGTCACAGGACTCTCCGTCACAGGACGCTCCGTCACAGGACGCTCCGTCACAGGACGCTCCGTCACAGGACGCTCCGTCACAGCCCCACAGGAGTTAAAGCCAGCCACTGGACCTGACTGCCCAGTGGTGTTTGGGATGTTGGTGCATCATGCAAATGTCGGACTAATAATATGATTTGCTGTGCGCGGCAGGAGGCTAAAAACGTTAGCCGGCTAGCCGCTAGGTAGCTCTGACTGCAGCTCTGACGGACACGGAGACTCATGGAGTAACGCCGACACAGTTAAGGCTGTATTTTATCTGTCTCAGCTTGTTTTTTATTTTCCATTCTTTGAAATGAGTCTTTTAACTGTTTTTAAATGATAGTTTTCAACAGCACTTTGACTTGCCTTATTGCTGAAATGTGCTGTATAAATAAACTTCAGATAACTTTGCAAACCTGTGTAATAAAAAAGCATTGTGGGAAGAGAGCGCTCACCATCGAAGGGCATGTATTCGATGAAGCGCACCTCCAGAGGCTTCTTCTCCGTCAGCGCCACAAAATCCAGCAGCTCGTCCTCGTTGAGGCCTCGCATGACCACACAGTTCACCTGCAGAGGGCAGCATGCAAACACAAGAGGCCACGGATTACTAAACTGTACATTTATCTCCTCAGAAGCCTGTTATTCTCAGCTGCAAGGATGCATATCTGCAGATAACATTACTGACTGCAGCAGTATTTTTAAATGACTACTGGGTGAGCTAGAGGTCGCCCTGACTTCATCAATATTTAATTAGATAACACAGCCTGTAGTTGTTACAAGACTTTGCTGGAATTAAGGATTGGACTATAATGGATTTTATGGTGGATTGCATTAAAAAACCCTCACAATAAGTTGATCGTGGTGAATTTCCATTATTTGAATATCGTGAATATCCTCATGAATTGACTGCAGTTTACTACAGTGTCCTATCTGTGATGCAATAAATTATTTGTTTCTTAAAAAAGTCCTGTTTCTACAAAAAGCTGTAATGTTTCTAGAAAAAAAGTCGTAATGTTTTGAGAGAAAAAGTCCCAACAAATCAAAATGTAATGTAAAGTGACTCTCGTGTGTTCTAGTGCCGTTTTAAGAGTTTTAAACATATTTTGATGATTATTATTATTATTATATTTGATAATATCGTGAGTCACAATTATTTTGGCCAGGATAATTGTGATATAAAATGTTCTTATGGCCCCATGTTGGAATACACCTGACGCATTAATTAATTACTGGTCAATGACGTCACTTAGGGGAATAATGTTCAGGCAGGACATGTGAGCGGAGTGAAGGGCTAAGAATATCCGCTCCTCGCTCACGGAGCCGTTTGCCCCCCCGCTCAAAGCCGCAACTGCCCGCTCCTCTCAATATCGCTCCATGATCAACTCAGATTTTACTCCGCTCCGTTTCGCTCACCGCTCGCTCAAAAAAAAAAGAAAAATCTGCGTTGGTCACACGGAGGCCGGCAGTACCCAACATGGAGAGAGGGCACGTGCCGTTCATCTCCATGTACAACGAGAGCCTCAGGCACACACTGATAATCTATTATAAACCATATAAAACACATATTATACATAATATACATGATCTGATTCAGATAAATGATCCCCTGTGTGCCATAACCCGTGTGACTCCACTGCCCCTCTCCCTGCTGTTCTCCTCGAGTTTAATTCCCCCGGTTTTTACCTCCACATGATGAAATCTCATCCACTATATTTATTAGAAATAACCGAGTACCACTACTGTTTATGATTGTGGTTTTTAAATTACGTTATTACCCACATATTTGTCCGTTATTGTGTCGGAAACAGCGACGGAACAGTGTGTGTGTGTGTGTGTGCTGAATGTCAGCAGCCAGACACACACAAACACAGCCTGCACACACCGACACACACACACACGCACACACACATGGTACCTGAGCGAAATTGGAGTTGGATGGAGTAGGACATATGGCTTCGCTCCAACTTTTAAAAACATCCGCTCTGCGCTCCATCCGCTTACACTCGCTGCTCGCTCACATGCTCTGTGTGACACATGCCGCTATATCAATGAGGATTTGTAGGCTACATCGGTTTTAGCCCTCCGCTGACTTGAATGTAGAGATAATGATTTAATCGTGTGTCTCTTCTAGACTTTCCAAATGTAATTTATAAATAGTGAAACGAGTCATTCCGTATCCACTGATTTACAGATGTCTCTTTCGCTATGTAAGTCTATGGAGAAAAGTCTTTTTGGCCCCAATGGCATCATGTGACGGACCCAGAAGTTGTAATTCCACGATTTGGCCACGATGTCAAATTGGCTTCAAAGTCTGGCACTGTTCCTGAGTTCAAAGTCACTTAAATCACCAACTCCAGCAGTTGCTGCCACGTGATTGGCTGATAAGATATTTGTGATAACGAGCAGTTGAACAGTGCCTAAAACAGTGTATCATTGATTAGCGTTTTAACTACTATGGCACCTTGGATCAGTCAGGATTTTCTCCATCCTGAAGGACAATAAAAAAAACAACAGTGGAGAGGAAGAGGAATTGTTGGCTTGACTGATATTTGGGGGAGAGAAGCCTCAATTCAAGTCAAAAATAGAGGGCAGACATCAAAACCAGAATGTGTTCAAAACAAGCTGCAGATACGTGACATCTTTTGTTACTGTCACTCTTCACACAGTCTTTTCAACATGGCTGTCAGTTCATATTGGTGTCACATATTGGTTATGTCCTAGAATAGATGTGAAGAAAAACATCCCAAAAAGTCAGATATGAGCAGCAATTCAGTGTGAATGTGGCCTATTTTATACATCTGTGAATGCTGGTACTAACGACACTGCTGCTGCACCGATATGTAGTTTTGAATGTTTTCTATTCAATGACAGATCGGCTGTCTTATAGTACAACATGCATTCTCTGCATTGTATGTGTAAGATTCCTGGTGAGTATATTCACTACCTAGTGTGTCACTCTTCCATTATTGATTACCTGCTGTAGGGCTGTAACACCAACGGCACACAATCCACCATCGAATGTCCTTTTTTACTTAAACTGTACATGTTTTGCACAGCGATTTGTCTTTCCATTAGACATTCAGAACACAACAATAATTGTCTTCTTATCTGTTATACCCTGCCAGGCGACCTTTAGCATTTCAGCCCATTAATGCATGTATGCCATTAACCTTGGAAATCCCCGGGGATGTTGACGTTGCCGTGTTGATCACTCCTTTGTAAATTATTGATCAGTGAAACATGAGTTTATAGGCCATCATTTGTTGGCCATATGTCATGCTACGTGTACAGGAGCTTTGACTGCATACAGAACAGAACAATAGATTGGCATATTTGATGATTGATTCACGCCATGATTCTTAACTAGCAGTGATTCAATTTATGTGTTTTCTCTATTCTAGATTTCACTTTATGAAAAATACACAATACAATAGATGCTTATACTCTTTTATTTTTGTGAAAAATTGATTCTATACTTATATCTTATAAATAGTGTGATTCTATCTTTTAAGGAAAACATAAACATATAGCACATTTAATCTACTCTGTAAATAGGATGATACAGGAGTATGGGAGATAAACTTTGATATAAGACAACACTGCACTGCTCTGATATACTGTAAGGCTGCATCTACACAGTCAGTTTAGATGTGTTTACTAAATATTTACTGTGGCGTTAATGCATGCGTATGTGAAAACTGCTCATCTATCATTGTGTGATTATTCAAATAGATAACAGTGAACGATTTACCAAACTGGTAACCCTGAAGAAGTGCATAGTGTCAACAGAGGAGCAGGAGTTTATTCTGTGTGCACACGATATCTTTTGCACGTCTGTCTGTAGAGAGACCCCTCCTCTGTTGCTCTTCCTGAGGTTTCTTCCATTTTCTTCCCCCAGGTTTTTTTTGGAGGGGGGGTTCCTTATCTGAATTCGAGGGTCAAAGGACAGAGGGTGTTGCACCACGGATGGATGTACTGCGGTCCAGATTTTGCTGCACGGCACATTTTGTCAGCCGCTGGTTTTTTAATGTAAAATTAAAATATTAAATTGATGTAATTAATGGTAACTTTATTGATCCTTCATTAAATAACACTGCTGTGGAATAATCATCGCGCACAGGAGACAAACAGCAGCTGTGAGCAGACCCACCTGACGTTAAAAATACCCATTTCAAAGCATTCAACAAAATGTAATATATTTAACAAATTGCGATAACTTAATAATCATTTAATAAAGGCAACAGTACTGTAAGAAGCATGAATTAAGTCCCGGAGCTTCCCCCTCCCTCCCGCTCTCCGTTTGTTTTCTCTGCGAGCCGCGGGTGAATTTTGCAAGAAAACACACTGATCATCTATTTTAAATGATAAACATAAATTATATAAATTATCTGACTCTTTACCTTTACACTTTGTCACTAACTCCTCCACCACCATCTTGTGGTGAAAGTGAAATCTCTGTGCTGCTGCTGCAGGGTCGTGTCTAGAGGGTAACCCTAGATTTACAGAGCAGACATGGGGTGTGTGCTGCAAAAATGAACTAAATGGGTTTAATCTCTATTAAAATAGCAAGCGGTGGGGCCGGGGGGCAAGTAATGTAATCGTGTATGCCCCAACACTGTGTAACACCGCTAACACTGACTACCGCGGCAAGCCTAACAGATTGTAAAGCCCAGTGTGTGGGCTATATAAATAAATATTTACTTGACTTGAGTTTCACAATGGCTGCAGCAGCATGTGAGAATTAAGCACAGCAGGTGACAAGAAAAGACAATCTAAGAAATGTTAAAAGGGAATGCGGTTGAAACAGTGTGATTATGCTGATGTGTTACACAACCTTCCACTGACACTGATGGAGCTCAGGAGAGGGCAGAGCGACATGCAGAGAGGTATTTCACATGAGCCTGAGGGAAGTAATAGATAAATTATAGTAAATAATGTCAAAATTGAGAAGTTTGGACTTATTTTTACAACTGAAATTACATTTGTGTTATTACACAGCGTTCCTAGATCCTTAAAAAGTCTCAGAAGTACGGCTGTCAGCGTTAACGTGTTAATCACGATGCGATTAAGGGCCGAACATAATGCGTTCATTTTTTTAATTGCGTTCATCACATGCTGCTATTTTGTCCCTTCGACGCACCTTACTTTCTTACACTGCTGCTGCAGTGAAAAAAACGACACATTTCACGGCTCATTTCACTTTAAAAAACTCCCAGACGGCTCAGTTGACGAGTCAAAAGTAATCTGCATCTTGTGTCAAACGGAATTAAAATATCACAGAAGTACTTTGAGTTTGAGCTTCCACCTACGAGCTGAGCAAACCACCACAGACCTGTGGATGAAACTAAATCGAAGAAGTTAACTACAGCGCTTGCTAAATGAGTGGCGACAGTCAACATCGTGGAAGACTCGGGTCTAAGGGACGTCCTCCAGTTACCGTCACGGGGAACAATTTTCACACATACAGCACCTGTATGAAACAGAGAAAACTACTAAACTGGAACTCCCAAAAAGTGCAAATGCTGTCGCTTTAACCGTGGATCATTGGACATCAGTGAGTAATCAAAATGATCTCGGAGAAACTGCACATATTGACACTGATTGGACATTGCACTCCTTTGCTTTAACGGTTGGACATACAGAAGAAGGACATGATGCAGAAACATGGAACTACTCAACTCACAGTTAATGGAGCTATGGAGTATTTTTGTTTGTTGTGCACTTTATTGAAACGTGCAGCACATTTTGTCCATGCATATTTTTCAATGTGGAACAGTGAAATCCTTAAAAAAAACCCCACAGTATTTCACAGAATAAGCAGTTTGAAGTTGTCTCCTTAGTTGTCCTGGTTTCAACACCACACTGTTGCAGCAGAGCAGCACTGATTTGAAATTAATAAATCTAAAATTCAAGATCATAAAGCAAATGTATTTGCATTAATTTGATTCCCAATCAAGACACTGTGTTAAGAATTGCTTTACACTGTTAATATGGACTTAAAAACTGTTTTGAAATGCAAAATAATGTCATTTTAAAGATGCAATTAAAATGTGATTCATCGCGATTAACTATAGAAATTCTACAATTAATCGCAATTAAAAAAAATTAATTGTTTGACAGCCCTAATCCATCTGATTCCTGCAGAAATTAAAACTTTCTAAACCTGCTGTGAGGACATCTAAGAAGTGGATCAGTGGACTATACGGACTGGGATGTTTTCAGGTCTGCTACCGACAGTTTGGATGAGTTCACAGAGGCTGTGATGTCATATATCAGCTTCTGTGAGGACAACTGCATCACGTCAAGCACCAGGGTGAGTTACAACAACGACAAAACCTGGTTTACAGCAGAACTCAGATGCCTAAGGTTGGCAGGAAGCGTTTAGGAGTGGGCATAAAGAGATTTAAGGAGTCTAAGTACAGCTTTCGCAAGGCGGTAAGGGAAGCTAATCATCTATACTCTGAGAGGCTCAACAACAGTTCTCAGCTCACGATTCTACTTCTGTCTGGAAGGGTCTAAAAGAGATCACCAACTATAAACCAAAAGCCCCCCACTCCACAAACAATTCACATCTGGCCAACAACCTGAATGAGTTCTACTGTCACTTTGATGGACAAAGGACTAGTCCTGACACCACCCCCCATGAAGACTCCTACCAACATCAGACCTCCAGCTCCTCCTCCCCCACTTCTGCAAGGGTTCTGAGCTCCACTTCAAAGGTCTCTGGTTCCCCTTAAGGCTGCGTTCTTTCACCTCTACTCTTCTCCCTGTACACCAACAGCTGCACTTACAGTCACCAGACAGTCAAACTCCTGAAGTTTGCGGACAATGCCACCCCCATCGGGCTGGTCTCTGATGGCGATGAGTCTGCCTACATGTGGGAGATTGACAACCTGGTGTCCTGGTGCAGGCAAAACGCTCAACGCTCTAAAGACAGTGGAGATGGTTATAGACTTCAGCCCCACCTGCCCCCATAACTGTGTGACTCCCCAGTTGACAACACTGTGGAGTCCTTCTGCTTCCTGGGGACTGTCATCAGCCAGGACCTCAAGTGGGAGCTGAACATCAGCTCCCTCACCA
>JAOVVB010233351.1:0-10183 GCA_028570985.1 Heterobranchus longifilis
AAGGCATTTTCCATTAATGGCAGCACATCACGGATCACAGAGTGTGACAGATCACAAGAGCACATCTCAAAAAGGTAGAAAAGAGCAGAATATAAGAGACATGTTGCATAAATAGACAAGATAAGAAAACACTGCTAGATGTTTCTATCTGTTTGTTGTTTGTATAATGGAAACTAAAAGGTAGCCCATGTGAAGCATCATCTTGTGATGTTCAGGGCTCTTGTGCACTGCTCAAGTGTGCTGAATGAATATATAGCAGCTTGAATTACAATCCCCCAAACCCATTATGTCTATATAGTAAAGCTGCATCTGATGATTAATCTAGGTTTAATTGTTTGGTCCATAAAATGTCAGCGAATATAGAAAAACAACAATTTCTCAGAGTCCATGATTAGGCCTGTCACAATAACTGTTTTTATTGGACGATGCATTGCCCCAGAAATAACAGCGATTAACGATATTATTGCCCTTTTAAAGACCATATTATGCAGCTGATATAATGATAATAGAATAGCATAATGCAAAGAGTAATGCACTTTTTAATTCTTAAGAATATTCAGACATTGGAATTGGAAAAAATATTACAATATCTTAAATAAATAAATAATGTATAAAATAAAACCACAACAAAAACAATAAATAAAATGAGCATAACTTGGAGAGGCTTGTCACTAAAATAAGATCCACCTTAAAAAGGGCAGTCCACCTTAACTGACCCTGTGCTAAAGTGGTCAACGGCCAAGCCCCACTATAGGTGACAAATTTGCCTATACTTACGTTCACCCTGCCCCATCAGTCGTGTGTGGCTGTTTGAATTTCACTCCGTGTTGCCAGGTATCCCAGCATGCTTTGTGCAGCGAATCAGTCGCTTCTTATACACAATGAATGAAGAGCGATTTTTTTTCCCGCCGTAAGAACGCATATAGTGGGGCTGGGCTGTTATAATGGTCGGGAAAACCATGCTGTTTATTCTGGCATTGTGTTGGCTAAAATGTTGGTGATATTCTTATGTAAACAAACACGCATGTAAACACAACGGGCGATATCGAGGTCAGCAAAAATGATTGAGGTCATGTCCATATATTGTACGTTAAGTCATAGTAATTATTGTGACGTGCCTATCCATGATGACTTCAAACCCAACACTCCAAAACCCAAAGATCTTAAGTTTTCTGTCATGCCTAAAAAGAAAACACCATAGATTTATCGATTGTCAAAATTTTTGCAGTTTTCTTTGTTAATTTTTTTTGTCTATTAACTAATCCAAGGTTTTCCCCCAGAAATGTTGTTAGGCCCAGTGGCAAGTGTCTTTTTTGATGGGGGCCCGGCGCGGGCCAGCGACAGACTGATGGCAGCATTAAGGTAGGGCCCTATAGTTTCTGTGATGACAGAATCATGGACGGGATAACGAAATTGAAATTTTTAAAAAGCTGTAACAAATTCCATAAGTTCCAACGTTAAGGTCGATGGATACAGGACGCTCAAAATGTCAGCAGGAGTTTTGTCCCCTCTGCAACAGCAGCCCTGAACACTCTGCCCCGCTGACACTGTTTCTGCTTTTGTGTATGCTGCTTTGTGAATTTGTATGCTGCTATGTTTTGCCATGTTTATATGCATGTTGCTGTGTTGCCATGTTCATATGTTACCATGTGTAACGTGTACTGACAGTGGAAACAATAAATCTAAATCTGGATGCAAGAAAAGTTTACAAATGAATTCCTTTAAAAACTAAAAAGAAAAGAAAAAGGTGTTGATTTTAACCATTGGGGAATTCTTAAAATTGTCTTGAGAAAAGCAACATTTTCAGGCTGATGGAGTATTTTCAAGGCTCTTGGCCATTAAAAGGTAAAATCCGAGCTTTCATCAAAGCTCTGTGAGTTTCAATAAAAACACAGGGTATAAACTTGTTAACAACATGAGATCTTTGATACCTGCAGCACCTGGCTGCGTGCCACACCTCAACATCTTGTTGTTCCACTGAGCAGAGGGGAAGGGGGGGGGGGGGGGGCGGGGCTTTGACGTCGAGCTGCAGTTTGTTAAAGGTTGACCCCGAAGCTGTTTTCACACTGAACATTTAGGCGAGGCCAGCCTGAGTGAGCGCGGCCACGTGACCTCGCAGGACAAATAAACAACATCTGGGGATTTACAATGCCAGCCTGCCTGTCCACAGAGCCTGCAGGGTAAACTTTACCAGATGAAGCGGGGGCCTGCACCATTTTCAATCATTCACACACTGTGGAAACATAAGATGACAATACAGGCATTCATGCAAACTCCTGATTCCTAGATCAAAGCACACAAATGGCCAGCTGAAAGCTTGCTTACTGTTGAATAATTCATTCTTTTCACCAGGCTGGGGAAAAAAAAGCTTGGTGGGTCCTGGCTGGCCTGTATTTCTTTTTTTCTTGCCTGTGTTTGCACTGCAAAACAACAATTGCTGAAAAAAAAATGTGACTGTCCACATTGAGGACTGAAAATGCTTTAGACTCAGTTCTGCTTTTCCCACCTGACATTCATAAAGTGCAACAATTTCCCACAACCTAATAAAGAAATTGTCTTCCACAAATAATATAGGGCAGAGTTTTTTATAGGACTGGACAATATGGCCAAAAGCCTTCTATCCCGATGTCGGTAATGTCACATCTCAATAATGTTATATATCACGATATAGCATGTTTTCTGGTCATTTAAAAAATAAATTGTCTATATGAAAGAACCACATGGTAAAGCCTATTTTTTGTATACTCCTGTTTGAATTAAATAGTATTGCAATTAAGAACGTTAGTGCAAAATCAACAGGTGACATTGTAGAGAAAAAACATTCCAGCTATACACTGACTACGTTTACATGCACGCACACAAATACAGAGTAATCAAATTAAGAAAATAGTTTGATCACTACACTGGGGTATTCAGTGTAGGAAATTTGAGTTAGTATGTGCTTGTTATTATTTATGGAAAACAGAACCTGCTTGATAAATAAATGAATATGCAATTAAATGTACCACAGATAATATTAAAAAATAAATGTAGGCATTAATTAATTGATAAAATGAGACATAAAATGACATTTCTGTTTTAATTTGATTCTTTATTTATTTATTTATTTATTTATTCATTCATTCATTTACTTATTTATGTATTTATTTTATGTACATCTGTATTAATCCCCCTATTTATTTACTTTCATATTTAATTGTCCCTTTTATTACTTTTTTTTTTAAATTTGTATTATTACTTTTTAAATGTAAATTCTACATAAATTATTTATTTTCTGTTTTATTTCCCTTTTGTATGATTCCCCCTATTTATTTTCCCCAAACTTATTTATTTCTGTATTATATTCTTTGTGGCCTACATTTCTTTTTTACATTGCTTTTTACATTTCTTCATATATGGAGAGATTATCTTGACAAAACATGCGGGTATCATAAACTTATGTTTGACGATCCAAAATCCAATGGAAAAATCCCATAGACATTGTGACAAGGGAATCCCGATGCTAACTTCTGGGTTGGCCTACAAAAACACGTCATCCCCGGGGCTCCCTATTGGTTGATCACATCAGAGTGCATAACGGTACATCCTGCTCCCACAGAGCCACAAACAGCCTGGCTTAGCATGCTAGGCTACATGCTACCTCTGTAACCAGCAGACACTCACATCTCTGTGATCAAATCAGCTGACGCTACAACTGTATTGCACACACAGACAGACTTTCATCAAATGGCTCACATAGGGACGATGCAATTTAACATAGTTCCAATAAAGATTATAAAAACGGATGTTCTGCACAGAGAGTTAATAGCTATTTCTAATTTTGGACTCTTGTCCCTAGTTGGGCTTTCACATGTGGAAATAAAACATACTGCCAGTATCATAAACCACAATAAACTACAAATATGGAAATATAGTAAAATACATATCTCGCAATGCACATACCTCAATACAACAATACATAACACACCTTGTAATTTACAGTACATTAAGCTAAAATGGGTACAGTTCTGATTTGCTTTTAGTCATCTCGAAATGTGATTTTATTACGAAACGATTCCATTGAAAGACGATAAATGATCATATTCAATTATCACCCAGCCCCGCGTTCATATGTTGATTTTATCATAATGACTTGAAATTTAAATCTGCTTTCCAAAACTAATAATCAAATTAACTGTCTTCAGAAAAGAAAACCTATATACCTATGTAACATTATGAGCAATTTTATTCTCACAGGTTTGTCATTTATTATAATAATAATAAACTTTATTTATATAGTACATTACAAAACACGGTTACAAAGTGCTTTACAACAAAACGATTTAAAACCCATGCTTTAAATATGTTTGGTTCAGAGTTCTACGATGCCAAGACATTTCAGATTCTGACAGTTTTTGTTATCTTGTGTTAATTCCATGTGCAGTGAGTTCACATGCATTAAGGAAAGCCTGTCACAACATGTCAATTTATCAAATCCTCTGACAGTGAAGATCTCTCCTTGATTCTGCAGCACCAGTACCACATCCAGTAGCTGTTTGTCGTGAAAATGCTGTTGATATGTGTCACCAACACTGCTGACATTTGAAATTAATTTAACATCTTACAGTAGGTTTGTTGGCTGTTTGTCAACTAACAGAAATCAATTTAAATGTATTTTCCCAGAGGGGATCCTGGACCTGCAGTCAAGTGAATACTGAGTTTTGTAGAGAGGCATTGTCCACTAATGTAATATAAAAAGTAATTTTGTGTAACCTTGTAGAGTATGATGCAACAAAGATATATGCCTCTGATATTTGACCAAAAACAGTAAAAGTTCCAGACCTTTTTAGTGTCTCTACAAATACATGTAGTAAAGAATAACAGGAATAACAATAATATCATTAAGTTGTGCATTTACAGGTTTAAAAGAAATGCTGCTTTTGAATATTTTGGGAGATTTTAATGTCTTAGTTGAGCTGGGAGATGTTCATCCATCTGCAATGAGTATAAATTACTTAGTTTTGACATATTAACAAAGCAATAGATTGAATTTATTTCATGTCAGATTAAAAAAAGACAAAGTGCTTTCTTTGCTTCATAATGTGAAATAAATGGACAGATGGGCAGTCAGCCATCTAAAGCTATCAGTCTATTAAATTAAATATTAATGTAAAAAAAATCATAAAATAGTACAAATTGACAGAACATTTTCAGAAAGCAAATTTAGTTACATTTTATAAAATTTTTATTGACTAAAACTAGATTAAATTGTCTGTAGTTTTCATCAACTGATGAGTGACTAACCTACTATTTTTTACACTTTGTATGCTGGCTGACAGGTTACACTTTTAGGACCAATCTGTCTAAACATTAAAATATATTCAGGGTTTTTGCTCTTATTCGGTCGGTACACAGTTTTTATTATATATTTATCTTATTTTATATTTGTGTCTTCAGCTAGTACTAATGCTATACTATTTTATATGTTATAGTATTTTATATTTATACAGGCATCTATAGGACTTTCTCCAGACGTCATTGCATTGTACTTTGACAATAAAGGCATCTTATCTTATCTGTATCAAACAACAAAAAGGATCAAAAGAACAAAATTATCAGATTATCCCATATACTATAGAGTATAGAAAATATCTGCATATTTACATTAGAAAAGTTTAGTGCGTGAGTGATTGTGTAGATTTTAAAGGAGTATATTTGAATTCAAGCATATTCCTATCCTTGAAAACATAACAGTTAAAATTAAGCATTTCACAAACTTTCAAGACTTTGTCCCAACGCTGTATATTTGAAACAGCTGAAATGCAGTATGTTACTGGTATGATGTTACTGGTATGATGTCACTGGTATGATGTCACTGGTGTTAAACAGGGCACAGCTGAAGATCTAAACTTTGAATTTGAAGAGTTATCTTATGGTCTGTCGTGTCTACTTTTTGCCTTGCATTAGTTTTGAACATTACTACAATTGAGTCAGTTTCTGAATGTTAAGTCCTGCAGTTGTAGCGAGGCCTGGAGAGGGTTGGGAAAATTAACTCTTTGTGGGGTGTTCCTGTCACTCAAAGCAGCAGGAAAAGGATTAAATATTTATAGTGTGACCCCTGAGCAGATTTGTGCTGTTAAGCAGCTGGAGGAACCCTCCACCGGGCCGGACTGAACTCTCCTCTGAATCTCAATGACTCCGGAGGATCTGAAAGGCACTCCACCAGCAGCAGCAGCCCCACAAAGACATAGTGGCTCAACTTTTTCTAGACCGTCCCCCAAGTAGCTGATTCCCCATTCAGTTAGAAATCCAATTTGGCCCTCAGCATCCTTCCTCCAAGGACCCTGGGATGGGCTCCTTCTGTTGTGAATAACAATGGAGTGTAATTGTCACAGTCCACGGTGGACCAACCTCAGAGATGCCACATCCAGAAATAACTTCTCATAACCTCCCTTAAGACCTCCGGTGTCTAAATCAACTTTTTATTAACTTAACTCTACAACCAACATATACCGCAAGGAGTTCTGCTGCTTGCCTCCCACAGCCACACCTCATTCATATTTAACACATTTAAATATATTTAAACATAATGTTTAATATAATATAATATTAATTTCCTTGATCACACTGGAACTAATATCTGACCTCTCTCTACTTGATATAGCCTAGTAACTGAGTAACTCAGCAGTGCAAAGGCAAAATACCTTAACTTCATTTTGGTCAAAAATGAAGTTTTGTCATTGTTGGACAAATACTCAGTGTCTCCTGTGTTGTCTTTTTGTTGAAAAGTTCTGATGAAACCAAGGCAAAATCCCCTAAATTCACTTAAGGTTCTCTGGCTTTGTTTCATTGCACTAATGTCGTGTACACCGGATGCGAAAAAATTAATTTGTGCGAATGAATTACATATAAATTCAATGTAAAGACGCGAATGAGGCGAATTGTGCGGCGCGATGAAAAATCGGAACTTCCACGGCGAGCGACGTAAGTAATCGCGCGAATGAAGCGAGTCAAAACAAAAGATTCCAGCATCCAAACTCGTGCGAATTAAGCGAGTAGATTATTTTATTCGCGTCTGGTCTGAACACAACATTAGAATGCTTTGTTTACACCTCACAGGTTTTTATATTTGTGTCCGTCTGCGGCCAGATTTTGTCATCACAATAGCATCACAACCGTGCAAGATGCAGTGACAAAACTTTGCGCCAGAAGTAGGGAAGAGGCTGTTGGCCCCCCCAGTTTACACCCCTGGCCCGATTTGGTGTCATGACTGGTGTGATCCCATCACAAGATGGTCTCTGGTTTATATTTAATGTTATAGAGAAATACTTGAGATTTTAAGGTAAATTCAGGGGCTTTAACAGCACATGGTGTAAGAATAGAATACAATAGACAATAGAATGTACAGAGCAATACAAAGCATTAGAGCTCCAACTAACGGTAATTTTCATAATCCATCAATCTGCAGATTATTTCCTCAATTACTCTTTTAATCATTTGGTTGCTTGTCAGAAAATTGATTGTGGAAAAAAATATATATATTTGAATGTCTTGTTTTATTTGACCAACAGACACACCTAAAGATGTTCAGGACCATCATATACGACAAAGAAAAGCAACTAATTCTCACAAATGTAAAGCTGGACCGAGTGAATGTTTGCGCTTGAAAAATTACTAAAATGATCAAAATAGTTAGCAAAGCTTTTTCAAATCATGTTGAAAGGTTTGAGAGATTGTGATTAATATTCTTGTGATTTAATAAAGTGACAAACATTGAAACATCTCTTGGCTTTTAGACATCTTAAATGTGCTAAAAGTAATAATAAAGATTATAAGATTATATCTTACAGCCATCAGATACAGTATAAGGAAAAAAAATGAATCCAGCTTTAATTTGGATGTTCCATTTTATCGTACCCTTTCATGTGTGCATTAAAACAGCTTTTACAAAATCAATATAGAATAAAATGAAAGAGAATTACCAGACAAATTCATACTACAGATGATTTTTCATGGCTTGCTTTTTCATCTTTCTAAACGGAAAAGCTGCATTGAATCACATACAAAGCCTTGTCATTGAATTCACTAGCAAAGGCTTTATGCACCTGTGCAACATAAACACTAAGGCTAATTTAAGTAATGGCATATTAAACAATTTAACTGGTCCTTTGAGCAGCAAGAACAATACTTTACTGCTCTGCTCCAGTTTTTTTTCTCTTTTTAAAAGCATCCATTTCCTGTAACAGCACTTTTTTCTAATGCAGGCACAACCACAGTCACATCTGGCCCAGCACTCTGCCATGAGACGGCGCTGGGCCTGGCCCAGAATCAGTCGGCAGATTGCCTACATGTGTGTGTCTTCCACCGCTCGGCTGTCTCTCTCTCTCTGCAGGGCCGGAGAGGGCAGCCGCACAGAACAGAAGAACACATGTGACGCTGCCCGGACTGTACGGACACATCTATCATTAACCCCTCATGCAATTCTTCATTATCTAATCAACACTTACTACAATATGATTTAACAGTGCTTATATTGGAAATGTTGTGCAATAAACCGGATTTATATTTATGACCTAGTAATAACCATGCTTTGCCATGACATGTAATTTAATGTAAATTGTTTCCCCTGATAGATTACAGTTTAAGATGCTTTATAGACATTTTGTAGGAAGAAAGTTATCCACTGTTCTTTTTTTAAAGGTCCCATATTATACTCATTTTCAGGTTCATGCTTGTATTTTGGGTTTCTACTAGAACATTCTTACATGCTGTAATGTAAAAACAAATAACAAAAAAAAACATTTTCCTCATACGGTCTGTCTGAATATATCTCTATTCACATCATAGATATATAATTTCATTTCATTTCTATGATTCACACTGTCTTAGTTGTTTTAGCGCCTGTCTCTTTAAGGTCCCCCTCCTGAAAAAGCCCAGTCTGCTCTGATTGGTCAGCGTTTCCGGGTCTTCTGCATCTGCACTCTCTGCATCTCTGCACCGTCAATGCAGCCGGGGAATGACTGTAACGGCACTATAGCGGCACTTACTACCTATATATAGAATAGTTGTGACATCACAACCTTAGGGAAGTCCTGATGGCTCGTTTAAAGGCAGTTTCTGAATACGGGCTGTGTGCATTGTGGATTGAGGGCTTTGATAATTTCACAGTATTTATATAGTACCTAGACCTGCTTTATAATCAGAAAAGACGTGGAAATCGTCATTTTTACAATATGGGACCTTTAAATATTTCAACACTACAGATTAAAGCTGCAACTATTAGCTAATTAATCGATCAGTTGATGGAAAGAAAATTAATCTGCAACTATTTTGACCGCCGACTTAATCTTTTAAGTCTTTTTCAAACAAAAATGCCAAACATTTGGTTCCAGCTCCTCAAAGGTGAGAATTTTCAGCGTTTCCTTGTTTTAACATGATTGTAAACTGAATATTTTGGGGTTTTGGACTGTTGGTCAGACAAAACAAGATATTTGATGACGTCTCCTTGGGCTTTAGGAATTATATAGACCAAGCGACTAATAAAGAAAATAACTGGCAGATCAAACAATTAGGAAAATAATCATTAGTTGTCAGTATTCTTCACGGTTATTTATAGGAGGCTAAATAATCAATCAATTTAGCAAAAATAATGATCAACAAATGAATCAATAGTTAGTTGCAGCCCTAATCAAATCATTTCAAACAGCTTATAATAGGGCTGGGTGAGAAAATCTCAATATGGAGAAAATCAAATATCATGATATTTTTGACCAAATTCCCCAATATTGATATTGTATGGTTGACTTTTGGTGCACAATGACATTTTTGATAAATAATCATCATCAGTAATAATGACTAAGAGTGTGAAGTTCACAAAACTACATCACTTTACTGTAATGCAGCCTTTAAAACTAGGAAAAGCCAATACTTACTGTATGCTTTATTACAATAAGATCTAAGACAATATCTAGTCTCATATTACGATATCGATATATTCCCCAGCCTCACTTCATAATAACCTAAGAAATCTTTTTCCATATAGTCTGTTGGTACAAACCTTTGCATTTAGTTTCTTCCACTTTAAAGTTATGGAGAACAAAGCCAAGTGTGTGTGAGTGTGAGTGTGAGTGTGTGTGAGTGTGTGTGTGTGTGTGTGTGTGTGTGTGTGTGTGTGTGTGTGTGTGTGTGTGTGTGTGTGTGTGTG
>JAOVVB010233352.1:0-10182 GCA_028570985.1 Heterobranchus longifilis
AGGGAGTAGGAGAGACCGTTCTCGTGGCAGACTTCCTCGCTGTAGGCTTTGGGCTCTGGGGTGCTGCTTTCACCCTGAGGACACACAGCAAGACCACGCACCTCAAAAAACCATTTACGTCCTGTAGGGCTGTCCTCGACTAAAGAAAGTCTTTGTCGACTAACACTCATACTCAACACTCATTTTGTCGACTAATTGATTAGTTGATTTAATCGACAGATCTGTAAAACTGAGTTTCTCCTCAAATAATCATGCAGAAGCACACTTTAAATCTTTTTTTTTTTTTTTTTTTTTAAAGGATCCCCATTAGACACACACACATGTATGCCTCTAGTCTTCCAGGGGTCCAGAGATGTGGTCAGAAGTTTCATGGAAATAAGTCATTCGGCATGAAAAAAAGCATAAAAAATGATTAACCGACTAAAGAAATCTTAGTCGACTAAGACCAAAACAACCGATTAGTTGACTAATCAACTAAGAGGGGACAGCCCTAACGTCCTGATCACATGGGAGCAAACCATAGAGACACTGTTTTGCTAACGTGGAGTTCGGGCTGCTCCATATGAGGACAATATGCGATAACGCTGAATATTACAATAACGATATTACTTGTGATAAACCAACAGATCAGTTCTGCCTTTCTTAGCTATTCTGCTAAAATACAACAAATTGCTTGTTGAATTTTTAGAAAACTGAAAGGAAGTTATTGAATGAATTGAATTTTAAAGAGCAGTTTTCTACAATACTCTCTTTCAACTAACTCAAAAAAACCCCAGAGTGTCTTTCATGATGTGTTTATTGTGAAAGTTGATATTGCGATGACGATAAAATAACTAGATATTGTGCAGCCCTATATGGAGCATACAAAAATAGGATATATTTCAGATTGACTACTTATTTATTGAATTACCAGAAGACATGCGATATCGTGATATACAACGTTATCGAGATATGAAATTATCTACATCAGGGTAGAAGATTTTGGCCCATATTGCGAAGGATTTGATTTAAATCCCTCTTGTAATTGCACTGCTCAAACATGGTTTCACTGGGAAATACGGCACAGTACAGAAGCCGTTTCACTGGGACTTTAAAAAAGGAGCATCTTTTTATCTTCTTATCTCCCTGTAACGGTTGTAACGGTTTATGAAAATGAAGCCAAACCGCCGCCTACCTCTCCTGATGTTCCCGGGCTGCTGCTCGTCGTCAGCTCCCCGGTGCCCTCGTCCTTCAGAGCTCGCAGGAACTCGCTCTTACGGTCCGGACCGCGCCGCATCAGCTTCAGCCTCGACGGGGCGATGTCTATAGGAGGAGTCGTGCTGGAAGGGTGCTGTGACGGAAACAGGGAGAAGAAACCGTGAAGTTATTTTTTTTTTTTTCCAAAACTGAGACACACATTTATCAGCTATAAAATCCATTTGGCTCTGAACATTTTCAGATTAGGAAGCACGGCCGGATGGATTGTGTAATAAAACATTTTTGGACCAAATTGTAGCATATGCAGCAGTCACTTTGCATTTCTAACTACTACTACTACTACTATAACAACATTTTACTACACTGCACTCATACTGCTGCAGAGGAAAACTTCTTGTGCACGTGAGTCAGCATCTCAGTCACAAACCGCACCAACACATAATTACTATGTTTAGATAAAACCTGTGATTTACTCACACAGTCACGCATGCGGCCATAAGAGCTCAACACAGATTTTACGTGTTTTGCCTCGCCGTGCAGTTTTACATGCTCGTAGGAAGTCTGAGGAAACTCAGGGTTCCATTTTAAAATACTTTTCCACTCTCAAATATCCAGACTTCTCGATAGATTTTTCAGACCATATTTGACATAAGAGTACAGATAGCTCTGTTTAGTATCTGGCCCCGCCCTCTCACGTTATGTGTCGACAGGCATGTTTTAGACGGAAAGGATCACGTTGTTTATTTAACTTAATGACCAACAAAGGAAACATCCAGGCTCCGCCTCCTACAACCACGGAAACACTTTGCTGCACCTGATTGGACGAAGTCTTTCACTCGTGCGCTGTCTGCTCCCAGATTTCTCTTATATGACGAAAATAGCTCAGAAAAATGTGTTTCTGAAACCATTTTGAAATAAGACGTGCAGTTTCTGAATGCGTCTTCATTTTAGATCGACAACAGTTAGTTTAAAACATTTTTGTGAGTTTCGAGAGGCGAGAAGTCGCGCTGGACGTCCCTGATTTGCATAAAGTAACCTAGAACTTCATGCAAATGAGGAGCCGGCAACACGACACCCCGTCTCTCAAAACGCACCCCGGTGCTACCATCATGCATTGCACGGCTGCTTACATAGACAATGAATGTGAAGCGTGGAAACGATGGTCCCTGTGGACACACACACTGCTTATACAGCAGTAAACATGTTGGCTCCAGATGCCGTGAAAAACACTCTGCTTGTATTTCATTTATTTTTTAGAAATTCTGAATTTTATATTTTAGAAAACAGAATAGGTGCAATAGTCTGGAAACACAAATATTTTTTCCATACTCTCTTCATTTTTCCATCCTTATCCAGACCTGGGAATGACTAAAATCACATTCCATACTTTTCCACACTGCGTAGGAACCCTGTAAACTGCATCATGTTGGGGTTGGAAAATCCCTAAAACTGTCCTGCTGTAATTACGGACGCAAAGTCATTTATCCGTCTTTTTCCTCCTGTCCTCACCTCTTTCGGGGGGTTGTGCTGTGGTGCACTGACGGGGGTGCTGGGTTTGGCTGCAGAGACGGGGCTGGTGAAGACTGAATCTCGGCCTGGCATGTGAAGGCCAGGCTTTGTGATCTCTCGACCACCGGATTTCCACTGGGTGCTCTGGGGAAAGAAAAAAAAAAAAGACGACATAATGAGTCACAAACAGAGAGAGCACCTACATCACTGGTATTGACACACAGTATGCAAATCTTATCTATTTAATACAAATGTGCTTCATTTATCTGGCAAGTCTGCTGAACTAACGATTATTTTCATTATTGATCAATCTGACAATGTTTTTCTTGATTAATTGTCTATAATAGTCTAGAAAATGTCAGAAAATAGTGAAAAATGTCCATCCCAGTTTATCAAACTGCAAGGTCTTTAAATGTCTTGTTTTGTCCAAAATCCAAAGATTGGCTGCGTCCGAAATTCCACACTAACGTGCTATTTAGTCACTAAAACAGTATGTGAGATTTTTTATTATGTCCAAAACCTGAGTATGAAACCAATAGTAGGCAATGTGCATACTATTTCTGGTGAAATATTACAATATGTAACACTGGACACTACGGCGGCATAAATATCCCACAATGCAATGCGGTAGTGATGACAAATGGACAGCGACCAGGCAACGCTTCAATTTACATTTCTGCAGATTAAAAATCACCTGCGACCGTTGGATTAGCTGCTTACCTTTTTTCCAATAATTTAAACATTATCTGGCGACGACGGCTGAGTTTGGCACGGGTTACCATGGTTACCTGTCCAACTGGCAAGGAAGCTCATGCGGAAATTACAGATCAGTGCGTCCGAAAAGATCCACACTACTGTTTATTTACACAAAAGTATGTTAAACGACAGTATGTAGTGCATAGTATGTGATTTCGGACGCAGCCATAGTCATTTTAATCTGATGTAAAACAGAAAACAAAGGAAATCTCCATATTTGAGAAGCTGAAAACAGCATTTTCTGCCATGTTTTCATGAATGACTTTAACAATTATCAAAATAGTTTTTATTTTTCTGTCGATGGACCACTCAATCAGTCGACTAATCGTTGCTGCTGAAAGAAAATAAGTGGACAAATAACAGCGTACTTTGGTGGGGGCCACAGCGGGCTTTGGGACCAGGTTTTTGTAGATGCTGGAGCCTGTAATGGGAGCTTTGCTGCCGTTGGTGGGCAAGGCGCCAGCAGTGGCGAACCCCGCAGAGAAGGCCGTGCCGGGGTCCTCCTTGGAAACCTTCTTGATAACCAGCATTTTGGACACCATCTGTTTGCCACTCGGGGGGTTTTCTGGAACATAATCAGTGATGGAGGATGAGAAAACTTACATTTTAAACCGCCTATTCAACCATTTAAATCCAATGTGGAGCGGGAAAAGCTCTTACCCCATACTCCAGCATGGGGGGCCACTGCTCGCATCTGAGTCCCCGGCTTTCCAGTTGTTTCAGGGTTGAGGGAAGGCTGAAAACACAAACACCTGCATTTAAATACCTAAAGAACAGAACGTACTGTTTACATATTCCTACTGTAATATTATTTATTATTTATATTCTGGAGTTATTCACACCTCCTGTCTTTGGAGCTTTCACTCTCACTTGTACATATTTGTGCTTTTCTCTTGTTTTTTTGGTTCTATTTTTGTTTTGTGTATATTTTGTTTGTTGTTTCTTGTTTTGCACCGTGACATCAAGTCAAATTCCTTGTACGTGAAAACTACTTGGCAATAAAAATTATTCTGATTCTGATACTGAAGAAAACTTTTTAAAAACATGATAATTCTCAGTCAAGTTTTGAAGTTAGAAGGAGCATCTTTTTTTCTATGATTGTTTATTTGGGCATTGGAGGATCGGAAAGTGTAACTCACAGTGAATCTAAAAATACGTGTATTAGATTCAGATTTGTTATGCAGAGAGACGAAACGTAAAGTAACGTAAATCAACTGGCCAAACTACAATTACCGACTTCCTGTTGATCTGTTCCTTTCATAGTGTCTTCACCTCAACTGCGAGTTTCACATCTCTTTTTTATATTGCAGTTTCATGACCTGAAACTATGTTTCAAAGTATATATAAGGTTTGTAACATACGCCCAACAAACCGCATGGTCTTTCAAGTCGTGTCAAAAAAGATTACGGCTGGTGGTTTAGCTGGACTGCTGGTGTTATGATACGTTGATGTTTTGATGTCTCACCGGCCTTGCTGATGCGCAGCGGGTACTGCGTGGAGTTGAGCACCTCGTCTTCATCCTGCTCGTCGATGACCTTGCACTGGCGCAGGTACGGGGTGAGTTTGGCCGGGTGGAGGATGCGCGTGAGCTTGTGCCGTACCCCCTCCACGCGATCCCAGAGCTCCTCGCAGCGCTCCTCTGACCAGACGGGAGCAGATCGCACCTCCTCCGGTGCCATGTCCCCCTCCTCCTCTGCCCAAACCGTGACATCTGCAGGAGACATTTAGTGTATAAAAATGATCGTGCACCGACAGAGACAACAAGACAGACATTTTGTGCATTTAAAAAATGAAATCTTGCAATAATTAAGTGACTCCAGAAATGTTTTGCGACTTTGGACTACGTCTGTTTTGAACGTCACACTTATCTAATGTGACGACAACCACCTCATTTTAAATTTAAGAAAGACCAAAGAGTTCATCGTCGATTTTAGAAAGAAAAAGGCTGCAGTGTAGGCATGGGACGATAGGAACATTTCATGTCATGATTATGGTCAAAATAATTGCAATAATCAACAAAATATGTTTAAAACTCTTATGGCACTAAAACACACTGGAGCCTTACATTTTGATTTGTTGTAAAAAAGTTTTCCTCAAAACATTACAATTTTTTTGTGATAAAATTGTGAATTTTTACTTGAAACATTACGACTTTTTTCTCATAAAATTGTGAGTTTTTTCTCATAAAATTGTGAGTTTTTTCTCAAAACATTCCAACTTTTTTCTCAAACCATTACAACTTTTTTTCTCATAAAATTGTGAGTTTTTTTCTCAAAACATTACAACTTTTTTCTCATAATTAGTTTTTTGTTCTTGAAACATTCCAACTTTTTTCTCATAAAATTGTGTTTTTTCCTCATAAAATTGTGTTTTTTCTCAAAACATTCCAACTTTTTTCTCGAACAATTACGACTTTTTTTCTCATAACATTTGTTTGTTTTTTTCTCAAAACATTACAACTTTTTTCTCATAATTAGTTTTTTGTTCTTGAAACATTACAACTTTTTTCTCATAACATTGTGTTTTTTCTCAAAACATTATGACTTTTTTTCTCAAAACATTAGTAAACAGTAGTAAACTGTGAGGATATTCACAATATTCCCAATTATCCCGATAATGGAAATTCACCACGATCAATTTATTGTGAGTGTTTTTTTTGTTGCGATCCATGATAAAATCCATTATTGTCCCATCCTGGGTTACATTATTTATTACAGTGCTGTGCTCTCCTTTTATATTGTGCTGCCTTGAGATGTGTATGTCTAACTGTTGTCTGTCCTACATGTATAGTGGCACTCAGTTTCCCCCCTGGCAGATTAATAAAGTATCGTAGACTAAATATTTTTTTTCCTGTGGAGAATTCCATTGTGATTTGTTTTTGTCTGACAACATTTATCAGCAAATCTCTGCCATCAAAAGTGGGTCATTACAGCATGTTGCTATTATATGGTTTCTAAACAATCACACTCTGTCTGCTTTTCAATGTGAAATATTTTTTAAATTCCTCTGATTCAGGCTTCATGAAAATTAGCAACATGATGATCCACATTTGTCAAACACTGAATGACTATGATATAATATAATAGAAGTCATTAAAGGATTACTGGATTTTGTCTGCTGCATAGCGAGGGGATGAGGTGGAGCTCCTTACTGGAAGTCTTCCGGGGAATGCAGACGGGGATTTACTCCGTATAAATTAAAGTCTGACGGATGAACATTCAACTTGAAGACCATTTGCCCCACAGAGAGCTGATATGGTCACCCTGATTAATCAATAAGTGTTTGCATGAATGAACAAGAAGTTTTATTTTACACACAGCGTGAGTTAAAGGTCCCATATTGTAAAAAAAAAGTGAGATTTCCACATCTTCTTTTGATTATAAATCAGGTCTAGGTGCTGTATAAATACTGTTAAAGTGTTAAAATGCTCAATCCACGGAGAAATGCACACAGCCCGTATTCACAAACTGTGCCTTTAAACGAGCCATCAGGACTTCTGTAAAGTTGTGATGTCATAACTATACTATATATAGGTAGAAAGTGCTGCTACAGTGCCAATCCCCAGCTGTAATGACGGTGCAGAGATGTAGAGAGCGCAGATGCGGAAGACACGGAAACACTGACCAATCAGAGCAGACTGGGCTTTTCAGACAGAGGCTGAATACAGGTATATTATGAGAAAAATAAAGTGTTTTTTGAACATTAAAGCATGTAAACATTAGGGCTGAACAATTAATTGTTAATTTTTTATCGAAATCGCAATATGACCTACTGCAATTTTCAAATCGCAAGAGGTGCAATATTTGTTGAAGGCGAAATGTGTGTCAAAAATAGCATTTTAAATTAAATATTGTGGTGCTGCAGAGATGTCCAGGCCTACAAATCATATTCTACAGATTTAAGAAAAAGATCTTTGCAAAGATCCTCGCAAAAATCACACCATGATCATTTTAATATGTTTTTCAATAAAAATAAGAATAATTACATAAAAATGATAATTTCCTCTAAGATCGCAAATCATATCGCAATTGCAATATCAGTCAAAATAATCACAGTTAGATATTTTTTCTAGTAAACATGTTCTAGTAGAAACCCAAAATATATGTATGAGTATGAAGCTGAAAATGAGCATATAGGACCTTTAATATAACAGCAGCTGTGTGTAGAGCAAAGAGACGAGGGGCCATAAACTGCAGCGGGGAGGACACTGGGTCAGAGTCTCAGCGTGCAGGAATGAAAATACGGCTGTGACTCATATCGCACACCTAAAAACACACCAGGGGCCCGCAGACAAAAGCTTTGTCAGTCCCACTGACTTCACACTGTGGACGAGACAATGGGAGAAAGTGAATAACCCCGCCACTACAGGAGTTTGTTAAAAACCAGCTATATATATTCACACTGACGGTAAGTGATGCAAGGGAGGGAGAGTTTTAACACAAGCCCCCCTAAGCTGTGTTGATTCTACACGTCTTATTTCTGTTGGTTTAACACATGTAGTTTATAATCACAGAGACGTAGGTCACGTTTCTTTCTGTAATTATATGCATATATATACTGTATGCATTTTATAATGCTTTGTTGTTTTTGGCTGCTGATCAGTCTAATAAAGAAATGTAAAAAAAAAAAATCACTCTAGGCTCTGATAACCTGTGATGGGCATTTGTCCAACTTTATACAATACATTACAGAAACAGCCTATAGATTTGTCAATCATTAAAAGTATTTATCCTCTGTTATTTACCAATGATGAGTGAGGTATGGAGTCACAGGAGTGCCATAAAAAAAGAATAAATCTGTATAAGAATAAGAAAATAACTGTGGAAATGTAAAGAGGAATAAATAAAATAATAAATAAGTTAAAAAAAATAAAAAATAAGTAAATAAAAAATGTGAAATATAAAAAGAAATAAATAAAATAATAAATAAGTAAATTAACAATTACAAATATAAAGAGAAATAAAATTAAAAAAAATAAGTAAATAAAAAATTAGAAATATAAAGAGGAATAAAAAAAAGAAATATAAAGAGAAATAAAAAATAATAAATAAGTAAAAAAAATAAAATAAAGGCAGATAAATACATTTAGAAATATAAACAGAAATAAAAACAATATATAAAATAATAATTATGAGCAATTTCAGTTCTTTATTTGTTCATTGATTTCCTTATATATTTTTCAAAATAGGATATATATTTATTTTTGCATATAAATTACTATATCGGTATATTTCTTTCCTGTATAATGCCATTTGTTTATTTATTTGTATCCCTTTATTTATTTATTTGTAATCCAGCACACACCAGGAGTGTTCAAATTGACTTTTTTGATTTCATGTATGTAAAATATAGGAGCGAACAACACGTTTTGCATTGTGGCTTCCTCAGGTTCAAAAAAGTAAAAAAGAAAAAAAAAAAGAAAGTTGATTTGAACACTCCTGGTGTGCACCCTGGATGAGAAGCATGACTGTGTCTGTGGGTGATTCATATATTCTGTATTTATTCATTTATTTATAGATGTATTGTTTTTCTGGCCCTCCTATGACTCGGCATCGAGGCGCCTGCAGCTGATCAGATCTGAGCTAACAAGGCAGGTCGAGGCAGGCGTGAATGCTCTGGAATCTCTGTCATTATCCATAAACACGTCTGCTGAGACCTTGTTCTCATGTGATTACCACCAAACTCCTCCTCCTTACACTCAAAGTAACAGAAAACACTCACATCATCGCTCCTTTGGAAATGATTGATACAACCCAATTAAAACCAAAGCTTCAGTTAAAACTGTAAAAACAAATAATATGCACTGCAAAAAGATGGAAAGATCTGCTTTCTATTCATGGGAACTTATGATAAAACTTGTTCATAACAAGGTCCCACAATTACATCCATAATTCGATAAACAAAATAATACCTTCTCTTCACACTTTTGGAAACAATCATGTCATTTTTCACAGTGTCACAATGTTTTTTTTCTCTAAAACATCATGTTTACATTTTGTGTGAAAGTTTGGAGAGTTAAATATGAACTGCAATTTTGTATTTGACTTGACTGAAAATATACTAATTAGTTTAGCCAAAAAAAAGTTTAGATGATTGTGATTTTGTTGAGCTTTTGTTTTGGAGAAAGCTGTCAAATCAACTGAAAATTGATGCAAAGAAACAGACGGTAACTTGACTCATAAGTTGCCAAATAATATCACATTTCCCACATTTCCCACACTGTCACTGGATACTTTATATCTAGAGAAAAACATCAATCCAGTGGATACATGCTCCACAGTATTACAGACCTACACAGGATTTTATATAAGATGGTAGATTATTGCATGAAATATGGGAGTTAAACATGCTATTTTATCCTTCATCACACACACACACACACACACACACACACACACACACACACACACACACAGCTGTAACGATTAGTCAACTAATCGATTAGTCGATTGACAGAAAAAAAGTCTGCAACTATTTTGATAAAATAGTATTCTCTAACTATTCTCTGTTTTATATCATATTAAACTGAATATCTTTGGATTCTGGACTGACAAAACCAGACATTTAAAGACATCACCTTGGACTTTGACAACTGGGATGGACATTTTCCACTATTTTCTGACATTTTATAGACCATATGCGTAATCGATTAATCGAGAAAATAATCGGCAGATTAATCGATAATGAAAGTAGTCATTAGTTGCATCTCTACAACACACA
>JAOVVB010233353.1:0-10182 GCA_028570985.1 Heterobranchus longifilis
ACACACACACACACACACACACACACACACTGGACTGATACACACACACACACACACACACACACACTGGACTGATATACACACACACACACACACACGCACACACAAATATAAAAAGGAATAAATAAAATCATAAATAAGTCCATAAATAAAAAGGCAGAAGTATAATCTAAAAGAAGAATGTGTATTTCTGACAGATGATGTATGTCCCTCCTGTGACTCCGTAGAAGAACAGCAGGGCGGCCATGTTGGATGATGAGGTCATGTGACCATCTGTGTTTTTATTCTTTTTTATTCTTTTTGTTTTCATCTAAATAAACTGAAATGCAGTTTTTTTTCTCCTCGTCATCATTGTTGCAGAAGAAGTACTCGGATACTTACTGTAGTAAAAGTTACTCACAGTCAGTAAAAGTACTGCAGTACTGTGGTCTTTGCTTGATAAAATGTAATTAAAGTGAAATTCCATGAATGTATAGAGATGAATTATGAAATGTTTTGGTAATTGCTGCAGCAGCAGCGCCCTCTGCAGGACGTCTTTATTTGACAACATATTTCATATAAAACAATGATTTTAGTGTCATTTTGAACATCTTTTATTTCTTTGACAAAGTAAACAAGCAGAAATAGAAGTCTCTAAACATTTGATTGATTTATTTATTCATACAATCTCTGATATGTAAAAACAGCATGTTATTATTTTAATCAAACTACCTTTATTAATATTATTATGATGATGATGATGTATAAACTATAAACAGATATAATAATAATAATGCACTGCTGTAACAGATCCCTCAAGAGAAGCTTTTAAACACTGTTTGAAGAAAAGTAACTAAATATTAAAGTCCTTTCAAAGTAAAACATTACCATCATGCAGTTTTATTTGAAAGTATTTTAGTGAAAATTAAACAAAAAGTCGTTTGTCTTTGTGATAAAATGTGAATAAAACAAAAAAAAAAGATTTTTAATTTCTATTGTATCTGTTTTATTTTGAAGGGAAATGACAGGAAGGAGTTGTTTGATATTTCTTTAAATTTTACCACTTAAATAAACAACAATAAAGTTTGAGTATTTGGGGAATAAAGCTGCTTGTCTAAGTTAAATATTATTATGTTTTTACTTAAGATTTGATCCAGACTCATTTACTCACATAATTCCTAAAACAAGACAAAAACATATTTTTACACCAGTGTAACTAATTAATTTTTGAGTTTTCTCATTATCCCAGAGCACAATGTATATTAAATATGTATGTATATATACACAGGTTTTTGGTGTTTTTGCTTGAAAACAGTGGTGATTAATTGATTCTCCAAACTGTGAGTTTGTTAGTGTTAAACCCTCAGCTGCCGGCAGCCGGCTGCAGCTGGCTGCTGCTGGCTGCAGCTGGCTGCAGCTGGCTGCTGCTGGCTGCTGCTGGCTGCAGCTGGCTGCTGCTGGCTGCAGCTGGATGCTGCTGGCTGCTGCTGGCTGCAGCTGCTGGGTGCAGCTAGCTGCTGCTGGCTGCAGCTGGCTGCTGCTGGGTGCAGCTGGCTGCAGCTGCTAGGTGCAGCTGGCTGCAGCTGGCTGCACCCAGCAGCTGCTGCAGCTGGCTGCTGCTGGGTGCAGCTGGCTGCTGGCTGCTGCTGGCTGCAGCTGGTTACCGCGGTAACGGCGGTCAGTAGGACACGAAGTTGGCGGGGAAGATGCCGACGCGTCCGTTGTCCAGACGGCCCTCCCACCAGTCGTACTGGTTTGGCGTCCTGGTGAGGACGGTGATTCGCTCGCCGGGGACAAAGCTCAGGTCGCCGGGTTGCTGCCCCGAGAACGGGTGCGTCGCCGTGACGACCAGCTGCCCGCTGGCCCCGCCCACTGATGGTCCTCCACCTTCAGGTGAAAAATAAAGAAATACTTTTGAATAATCCTCAAAAAAAAGACACTTTGATAAATATGGAATCATAACAGTACCAGAAAAAAAAAACCTGTAAAAGAATAAGACAATAAATGTGGAAATATGAAGAAAAATAAATAAAATAATAAATAAATAAATAAATAACAAATGTGGAAATATGAAGAGAAATAAATAAAAGAATAAATAAGTAAATAATTAAATAAATAAATGTGTAAATATAAAGATAAAATATAAATTATATATATATATAAATTGACCTGAAACACAAAAACACACTAATGAAAAATGTTTTAGTTTTTAGTTTTTTACAATGTGAAGATCTGCTGCTTTTCTTTGTTTTATAAATGTTCTGTGATTATTATTTTTTTTTTTTTAAATAACTCATACATGTGTGTAATATTTAAGATGAGTGTGTGTAGCTGCAGGTCGATGCTGTGATCACTAGAGGGTGCTCAAACATTCATAATGCTGCAAAAACAAAACACACACACACACTCTCACACTCACACACACACACACACACACACACACACACACACACACACACACACACACACACACAGGGAGTTTTTCATATCTAAGCTAAGGAGAGAGAGCTGGAGCAAAGATCACTACGATAGCTATCTTATCTTGCTGAATGCTCATTACTCTACTTCCTGTTGTACCTATTCTTCCTTTCAATGTGCAGTATTAGTACTTTCTAAAGCTTCTGTAATTATCCCAGAGTTGTCCATTGACTATTTAGAACATAGTATCATTAGTCTGTGGTGACCTGACATATGAGATGTGTGCTCTAAGCACCCAAAGCCTGTTGAAAACTCCACCCTATAATAATGGTGCCTATCTGTATTCGTCACCAGACAATGGTGTAGTTAGAGCGGGCAAGAGCATGCCTTTAATAGGATATGGCTGTCTATACCTGATTGTGTTTTCCCTTTAATGGCAGCATTCATTCCAGTGGTTAAACCCAAATGAAGAAAGATAGACCCAGGTGAATTCTCTTATTCAACAATTTTGGCCCATCCTTTATCTTTGCCTGCAGCCAGCAACTCATTGTTATCAATTGAAAAGGAGTGCTGTGGGTAATGCTTTGGCAAACTTGGATATCTTCGACAGGTTTCATGTGCATTTTTCATCCCCGGGGTTGAATGAAAAGGTAAGGGAAGGCCACGAGGGCTGCACCTGTGAATCATCCACTTTTTGTCGTGGTCATATCAACTTTCAGTAACACCTTCTGAGGGAGAAAACACACACGCACACACGCACAGACACACACACACACTGGTGTTACCAAAGCCCCAACCACTATCAGGGGAAGTGAGATAGGAAATGGATACTTCCAACAACTTCCTGATGTTTCCGGTGATTTAGGAGCCAAACAATTGCTACAGCTCTGAAAAGAGATTGTGAGAAGAAAAGTGTGGAGTGTGGAGAGAAAAATTGCTGATTGTCCTCCTAAAACGTCGAAGAGTGGTCATGGTGGCTTAGTTAGCTAAGCCACCATGTTCCAAAGTTTTCATTGAATCTTGACTGATTTCTATGAAAACATTAAACATAAGTATACATTTACTCACCTCTCAGCTTTATAAAAGCACAACATGAGAACTATGACAACCATTTGTGCCATCGACACAAATCAAGTGACACCTTTTAATTAGACTTTTGATTGGTTGATTTGCTGGTATTTTGAAAGACAGTTTTATTTGATAATGTCAAACAGAGGCTGCGGTCAATACAGTGTATTGACATATCTGTCACAGCAGAGATGCACTGCCATTACTGTCAGTTACAAGGAGGTCGAGTGAGGCAAACCAAAGATAACAGATTAAACCCTGTTGCTGACATTATGGTATCACTACACAGTCACATTACAATCTGCAGTATTTTAGTGTGAATGTTTTATCTCTTAAAATGTTCCTGCTCAAGAATTAATGTGGAAGCACACTGAGACACCTCTGTTAAATGGACCAGGTCGCTCTTGTTGGTGCACATCAAAATGCCTCACCTACTAGTCAAGTGAACCATATACACAAGCACTTTAAATGTGGAAGGTGTGAAAGTGTCTTGAAAAAAAAAAACAGCACAAAGCTACAACATGTAGACCACTGTGTGTGCAAATCTGTAGGCACATTTGATTGTATATGTATTTTGTATTCTTATTATACTGTTGCCTGCACGCACCATCCATATGGGCATATGTGATACCTTGTAGGGACCTGGTCACACCATAAAGCCCCCGAAATACTAGCCAGATTGGTTGTCCGCACCCGTGTATGGATCACACGGCGTGCACACGGTTCTATTCATACTTATCAGTATCTGCGTCGATCCACACTCCACACGATTCCAGTTGGTGGTCTTTATATTCCGTTAAAAGACAAATTATATAAATGTGAGTAAATGGCAGATCTCCTCAAACAACCTCTCTTCAAAACAAGTGTCCATTTTGTTTTGATCTTCTTATTTTCTTCTTCTTTTTGGCAAACCAGCTAGCGGTGCATACAGAGATATAAAGTAGTTATCTGGATGTAACCCCGGTTCTACGAGTCCATACAGAGCTCTCTGCATACAGAAACAACAGAGCTTGCTATGCGTATGGATAAATTGCCCTTAAATTGCCACAGAGAATGTCATTTGTGCATCCTCTTGAAATATTTGGTTGTATAAGTTTTGTGATGTAGTGACTACTCACAAGGCTAGCAGGTGAACTGCTGTAGCTGGGAAGTTAACACGCTAACCAGCCGCGAACATAGTAGTGGTAGTTAGTCGCAATAGTTCTCCTAGCTTCTTGTATTTTCTCTACGATGCAGTTTAGTCCCCCAAGGCATTTTGTTCTTGGGGTTGTTTATAATTTCATTCAACAAAATGTTATTGAAAAGGGAAATTAAGCTGTCAAAGCTAATGAGCTTGCTAACAGCCAGTGAGCAGCCCTCTTAGCTCTGTTTCTGACGGGACAGTGCGTCTGCACATTTTCATTCAAACCAACCAGGTCAAATAAAAGTGGATGGTGCAACACAGCCAATAAGCTACAATAACATCCTTCTGGACCCCCAAATGTCAGCACTGTGGTTCAAATTCCCCCAAAGTTAACTCAACGGGAAACATTTGCACAGATTTACTTTACCTTAGCAAGTGAATCCACATGTCGTGCTGATCTGAATAAATTGATTTTGCCATGAAATATATTCATCATTTTAACGCTGGTGCAACCAACAGATACACCACACTACAATCCTAGTGTTTGTATTTCAAGAAGAGTTAGGCATTAATGTATGAACACAGATAGACACAGACTGTCAAAAAAACATCTACTAAAGGACTTCATCACCCAATGACAATTGTGCATGTGGTCTCTGTCCATGTGAGTTCTACTGATCCTTGCTAAGGATTACATTTTGTACAGATTATCTGCCCTTCCAGAACTCACTGGTTCACCTTCTAACATTTTTATACATCGGTGATGCCTTGTCTTTAATACCACCCAGATTTCATGTGTACGTATTAGAACTGACATAGGTCAAACCTACCAGTACCTCAGCTGCTCCACTGCTTCCAAGCATCCCATCCATTTACACAACTCCCTGTAACATTCACTTTCACCAGCACTTGGGAACCTGAATCCCCCATAGCCCCGAGTCTTCCATGACGTGCTTGTCTTTTCAGATTACAAATAAGCCTTGCAGCTGTGAGGTGCTGAGATATCTCAATCCTAATGCAAACAATGCTTCCCCGCTGAATGCCTTTTACTCATTTTCACAAAGACTGTGTGTGTGTTGATGTGTTTGTATGAGCTTATATGGCCTCTCTTTGTTGCATTTGTCAAATTCTGTGTGTTTCTGGACAACGGAACAGGACGGTAGTTGGATCACGCTCCCTTTTTAAATGGCATGCCAAGCATTGCTTTCCTTCTCAATAAAAGAGAACAGTCAGTAGCTCTTGTTCAGCAGCATTTTGGAGACTTGGTTTTAAAGAAAGCGACAAACAGCTCCTACTTTTATGTACCAATCCCTTCTTAAACTCCCACAGTGCTTTAGATGTTGGTCTCCAACAGTTATCATTTGAGAGTATAGATGGCATCATGAGCAGTGAAAACAGATACTACAACACCGTGTTGTTTTAGGCTCGAGTGGCAGACACTGAACTCATAATGAAGCTGCGAATATTGATATAGCTGTCTGGGGTTGAACATTGGGTTTCAAGATAAGAAATGTTGCAGCATATGTTCATTATTTTCTTCACACGAGAGAAATAGCAAGCATTTAAATAATGAATTTTAATAGCATAGTGCCATAGTGCCAGTTCATTAACGACAATACTAAATATCTCAACAACTTTGAAATTGCACAGCCACTGCAGACACCCAGCACATTCCCGGTTGTCTGGAGTTACGGCTAAATGTGTGTCACATAAATATGTGTCACTCTAAATACTGCTAATCACAGCAGCAATGCTCGGGTATGAACCAGCTCAACAATGTCCTGGACTCCTTAACTCCCTCCAGGCCTCCATTTTGGAGCAGTGGTTTGTAGCGCTCAAGGACATGGTTGAGAGTGCCACCGCTGCTTTGCTGTTGTTTTTCTCTCCCTCTCAAAACAGCATGGTTATAATTACTGTCGGCCCAGCTCAGCCCACGCCTGAGGATGGCTTGTGTGTGTGTGTGCGTGTGCGTGTGTGTGTGTGTGTGTGTGTGTGTTTTGTGACAAAGGCTGCGGGTTGGAAGTGCAGACTTCTGGTGAGCTCTGGCTTACCAAGCAATCATTTTACAGTTCCTTAACGTTTAGGTAGAGATAAAGAGGAATGCACCTTTATTGGCTGGAACACCAGTGCCAGCATAGTCCTACATAAAAGGACCATTCCTGGTGAGCATGTAGCTTTTTTTAAGAGTGGTCCATGATTTGCGGGATGAGTTTAAATAGATTTGGATTTTTGAAAGTTTAGACTTTTTGGAAACAAGTTGTTTCCAAAAGTGAGATCAGTGCTCGGATATTAGAGTAGGCGGTAAGTCCTGTGGTCAGAGATCTGGCAGCGAGCTGGCAGCATGTCAGACAAAAATGGAACAGAAGCAAACAAAAGCAGTTTAAGCCACAACACAACATGCATGGAAATAGCTTTACTCATCCGCAGTGGATGCAACATATTTCTTTGCCTTTCAGTTGTTTGATTCTCCTCCCAGACATCTCTACATCTTGATGTGGATGCTGGTTTCTTGCTCCAGCAAAATTCTAAAATACTTCAACTTTAAACGTGTAAGAGCAGTAAAATTGAGATTGTGGTTCAAATAATTTAACTAAGAAGCCATGCCCCAAATTCACTAAGCTGACACATCTGAAACAGTTAGTGAATTAATCGATCAATATAGCGACACAAAAATAATCTGCAACTATTTTGAGAAGGGATTAATGGTTTACAGTCATTTTACTAGAGAAAAATGCAAGATAATACTGAGGTCCAGCTGCTCCAATTTAAGATTAATTGCTTTTCTTTGTCTAACGGGATAGTAAACTGACTAGACATCTTATTGGCTTTATTATTTATTTATTTATTTATTATTGGGACATTTTTAACAATTCTTTTTTAATTTTATAGACCAAACAATTAATCTGTTAATTGAGAAAATTATCACAAGATTAATCAATAATGAAAATAATCATTAGGTGCAGCCCTATACTACTCAGTACACCAAGCTCATCCAGTCCTGTTTTCTTCAGCTCAGAAATATTGCAAAAATCAGATATATTGTTTCTCCTTGAACTCTTAATTCATATTTCATTTTCTCCCGTTTAGATTATTGTAATTCCCACATGCCTCAGTCAGTCTGCTCTAAATCACTTACAGTTGGTTCAAAATGCAGCCGCCAGACTATTAACTAGAACCAGCCGTCGACCCCACATTACACCTGTTCTAGCATCCCTCCATGGACTTCAAAATTCAGAATAAACTACAAGATCCTGCTGATTAAATACAAAGCATTACATGACCTCGCTCCCTCTGATGTCCTCATTCCGTATTCCACTTCTCGACCACTCCAATCCTCAAATCTCAGCCTTTTATCCATCCCCCACTCCACTTACAAAACAAAAGGTGATCTCACATTCATCGTTCTAGCGCCAGCCCTCTGGAATCATCTCCATCAGCCAATCAGATCTGCTGAATCTTTGGACTGTTTTAAGCGGCTTCTAAAAACTCATCTTTATAGGCAAGCCTTTTTATAGATCTACATCCCTGTGTTTGTGTTTTGGTTTGCTTCAATTTGTTTTATGTCTCATTGTGATGTTTCATTGTAAATTACTCTATAGGTGTGTGTGTGTGTGTGTGTGTGTGTGTGTGTGTACATGTATACATATATTCTTGTGTCTATGTGAAGCACTTTGTAACTGTGTTTTAAAAAGTGCTATATAAATAAAGCTTTACTTACTAACCTGTGGAACAGACTTTATGCAATTGAAAAGAGAAACCTGGGACAGACCATAGGATTAAAGGCAGATGCTGAAATGACATATTGTCTGTTGCATGCATGTGTATAAAGAAGACACAATTTGGCAGTAAATGTCGCCACCCTGCTGTGAAAAGGTCGGCACCCCGCTGTTGCCAAAGGCACAACTGTATCTGGAAGGAGTCCCATTTTTATCAAATGCGCTTGATATTTATGACACGTTGCCAATTGTATTGCTTCTCTGGACAATGGAACTTCAGCGGGGTGTAGTACATGAAATCTGAGTGTGCTCACTACCTGAAGTTTGCAGTCGCTATTTTTTACTTCAGCAAGTAACCCCGGTGAATTAAGGACCAAATAACTTTTCACTTCCTGTTTAGCTTTACTTTCTTGCTTGCCCGTGCACTCTCTCCAAATTTCCCATTCTTATTTTCAGTTGGAGGTAGCAGTGCTAATTTGTGGGTCAGGTGGAGATTAAGGCCCTGTCTACATGTATCTGGATATTTTTGTAAACAGATATTTTCCTCACCATTTTGGCCTCTCATCCACATTACATCACTAAAACGGATATTTTTAAAAATGCCTCCTAAGATAAATATTTTCCAAAACTCCAGTTACTGTGTGGATGTGTAAACCGGGAGATTTTGGGAAACAATGACATCATCTCCTCAGTTCGCGCATGCATGCTTTATGTAATGAGCATGCGCCAGAAACGACGACGGCTACATGCTAACGGATACCAGTAAGCGGTAGGCTACACTAAGCAGCAACTTCACCTCGTCGTCTGTCCACGTGAGTCACATTTCGGTTTCGCCACATCACCATGTACCGTTTACCAGAGTGATAAAGAAATAATTAGCTTCTATTGTCTTACTGTTGTTTGATCTGTTACTACCACCAAAGCTAAAGCTAATGCTCACTGTATGCTCAGATTCTTCTTCTCTGGTGGTTGACTTATCGTTATCGCCTTTATCGCTTCATCTAATGGCCCAGTGAGCATTTAGAGTCGTTTGTGTTCTCATGTGGATGGAGATATTTATCAAAGCGGAGGTCGTGTAGATGGAATTTTCTTTTTTAAAACAGAGAAAAATATCTGTTTATAAAAATATCCAGATACATTTAGACAGCGCCTAAACCTCAACCAAAATATGAATGTTTTTTGAACAAGCATATGTAGGCCTACCCATAAACAAAAGTCATCCAGTGATGTGCTCCCTGTATCATTAACTCATCTTCCGGTGTAAATGATGGTTGTGAAATGGGACTTCTCTGCGGTCTTTATCAAGGCAGAAATAAAACCATATTTCTATTCTCCAGAGTGGGCTTTGGATTAAGGCCAGTCATTTTGTGATTTCATTGGTTTTGCCAGTGTTTGTTGCAGCGCTGTGTGTCTGTAGTGAGAGTATACTGTTTACATTACGAGCTCTGTATCTATTATGATACCTAGCCTATGTTTGATTAGGCATCTGATTTGCAGAGGAATTATAAATCAGAGACCTAGACTCTGGTGTGGTTAATGCTGCCATCTGTATTCTGCTCTATAATACACGTACAAAGAGAGGAGTTACCTAACGCAGCACACATGGGAGCTTAAAAACATTATCATCCATCAGCTCCAGCCTCGCTAAAGCACATGAATAATTAGTCAGCGTGGTCTATTTTGATGTGGCACAGCAGAACTATTAGCTATGATGGTAATAATCTACAGCTCGCTAACTCATGTAACCCATGCTGATCCTCTGCAAACTTTCCTGCAGACATCATGCAACACTGCAAAGAGTAATTCCTGCAGGTCGTATAAATTGACAAAACTTAATTTGTGTTGTCAGCGTTGACACACCTCTTTTCACTTAGTGGG
>JAOVVB010233354.1:0-10181 GCA_028570985.1 Heterobranchus longifilis
ATCTCTGAAGCTCGTGTTAAACACAGACCTTATTTCAGACGTCTAAACAAAAACACATTCAGAAAACACACTGACTTTCAGACCAGGGATTTGCTGAAATGCTAACTCATTTCTGGGTTTCAGGACTCACTCCTATAAGCTTGGAATTAACGTTTTCCTTCTCCATGGTTTGATTTGGTTACGGGATTTAAATCGTTCAATCTCAAGCAGTTTGCGTGTGACATGTTTCAGTGTCCAGACACCTTTGAGACGAGACTCTGCAGGACAGTTTTGACTTCATCTCATCGTTGTCCTCTTTTCCTCTGCAGCAAAGCGAAGCCGCCCCCTCAGATCTCCCCCAGCAAGTCCAGCGGAGGAGAGTTCTGCGTGGCCGCCATATTTGCCTCGTCTCGCTCCTGGTTCATCACCAACCCCAACATGAAAAGAGAGAAAGGTGCTGTTTTTCTTTAGTCCATATCCTGGCAAAGTCCAAACACGTCTTCCCAAAAGTGAATACCAAACGCCTACATTATTGATAATGCACTTTTTAATAATCGTTTTAAGTAGCAGCTGAAGCAGCATTTTACATGGTTCCCACAGGTCCTTGAAATCCTTGAACGTTTGTGAATTTGAGGGGGAAAATAGTCATAAATAGATATGGGTCATTTTGTGCAAGAATAGAAATTGATGTTCTTTTGATATTTTTTTAACTTAATATGAGTAAATAGTCTTTGTTCATGTCTCCTGCAGCAGCCTGCTCTCCTAAAAATTACATTCTCATACAGCTAAAATGCATTCTTAATTATGTTTTTAGGATAAACATATTCTCTCCCAGATTCCGACTTTCCTCCAGGATCATGTCCCGTGTGAAACTAAAAGTTAACGTTGTTATTTAACAAACGCTATTATATTTTGTTGTAACAAACGTACTTATTGTAACCCAAACCACAATCTTTTCCATTTTGTATCAAGTTTACAATGTTAACGAGGTGTTTAAAACAGTGACTGTAGAGAAAAACATGTTTCCCTCAAAATGTAATTGAGAATGCAGTTTTTTACAGAACATACTTTTGTAGGAGTCATTGTTTCACATGCCAGCAACTCATGACAGTAATGAATCTTGATCCGTGTCTCAAACTATTCTGTGTTGAGTCACAGAAAGAATTCAGTGTTTAAAGAGATGTGGGAACACTGTTTTTATCGCTGTCTTATTTCACATCCGCCTCATAGATCAGTCCAGGCAGTCGGTCGTCGACTCGCTGTACATCATCAGTTGCTATGGTAACTTGGTGGAGCATGTCCTGGAGCCTCGGCCAATTAGCACCGCTCAAAAGATTAGCGATGACACACCTATGGAGCTCAGCACCTGTCCACGGGCCTGCTGGACTCTGGCCAGGTAACACTGGGCTCACCACTGTTTCCTTGAAAAGGTCCTGATAGAGTCAGACTCACAGTTGATTTGTGTTTCAGGACTCCACAGTGGAATGAGCTGCAGCCCCCCTTCAACTCCAACCACCCGCTGGTGTTGGCCTCAGACCTGGTGCAGTACTATCAGTATCTTCTGGCTGGTAAGTGCTGAATCTTGTGTTCAAATAGAATAAAAAGTAACATTTCAGGGAAGTACAAATTAGGGATAGACCGATTAATCGAGCCGGTTAATGACATTTCGAGATAGGCATCGGCCGATTTAAGTGCAGGGTGTTTTTTCTTGAAACATTATGACTCTTTTCTTGAAACATTTTCTGTAAACATTCTATTTTTTTCTGTAAAAATTAAAACTTTTTTCTCGAAACATTACACCTTTTTTCTCAAAATATTACAACTTTTTTTTCTCAAAACAGTGTGACTTTTTTCTTGAAAAATTACAACTTTTTTCATTAAAAAATTTCTCTCACTTTTCTCGAAACATTATGACTTTTTTCTGTAAAAATTACAACTTTTTTCTGTTAACTTTCTTACTTTTTTTCTCAAAACATTACGACTTTTTTTCTCAAAACATTATGACTTTTTTCTTGAAAAATTACAACTTTTTTCAGTAAAAAATGTTCTCTAATTTGTCACTTTTCTGGAAACATTGCGACTGATGCAGATCTACAAAAGGAGCTAAAACAAAGAGATGCTGCTGGTGGTCCTGTCCTGTGTGTTTTTATTTATGTACGTTTATATATTTCAGAAACAAAGATATGCTGCTATCTGCTGAATAAGTGTTAAATAAATGTTAATTTATGTTCAGCAATTTTAAATTGTTGTAGGCTATTTTATCAGATGCAAAAAAAAACAACCCAAAAATCCAAATCTGCCATCGGCTGTCCTGCTCTCTAAATATTGGTATCGACATCGGCCATTGAAAAACCCATATCGGTTGACCACTAGTACAAATGCATTAAAAGTCAATGGAAATAATAGAGGCCAATACAAATCAGTGCAGATGTGCTTTAGGCAGCTCAAATTGATTCTTTTCAGGTGTTAGCTCATTAGGATCCTGATAAATAAGAAAACAATATGACGTGCTACAAGCATACAATAAAGGGGGTTTTAGGACCAGTGGCTGGTTGCACAAAACACGTTAAGTTTTCTCCTTAATTATGACACTTAGTTCTTACTTTCTCTTCAGCTGAGGGGCTAATTTAAGAGTGTTGCCTTAGGTTTACTGAGTTAAGAAAAAACATTGAGGCAGAAGCACTTTAAGTTTTTTTCCTTACTTTGGTTGCTAAAGTCTTTTGTGCAACGGTTTAACTAACTTTAGGAATTCCTTAACTGTAAGACCAAGATAAGGAGAAAACCTTAAATACTTTAGTGAACCTTTTAAGGAAACCTTAAGGAGAGCACTTAAGGGTGTTTTGTGCAACAGATTTTATTTTAATTAATTAAAGCCACTATGTGCTGAATTTTAAAATGGGTGGTGATATAAAAAATGACAATGTGACAGACAGCTCATGCATTATGAGCTCATTATAAAAAAAATAATGGATGTAGCCACTGTGACATCACCCATTGGTTTGTGGACTTCCATTTTGAAGCCTCGAGTTTGGCACTTTGGCTGTCGCCATCTTGTTCTTTTGCAACCAGACGTGACCATATTTGGACAAGACGGTGGAGCAGAGGAGGATGACGCGGCTATGCCAGTGCCGCTGTCGTTTCAATGGCGCTACGCTAAGCTAACCAGCTAAAGAGGGAAAGTTTGCAGATTTTCAGCCGGCTGACGCTGAAAAAAGTCAATATGAAACACTAAAAAACATGAATATCCAAATCCCAAAACTGAAAGCCAAATACCTACCCAACAAATATCTGAATAATCAAATATTCGGGTCCAGTCCGAATGCAAAATCCATTAGAATATTTGTAAATGCTTCTCATGGCAAATATTGATGTATACTTGACAGCGAAGTCCTTTGTTTTGGAAATTTTAGATAAATCAACCATTTCAGCTAAATATATTCTTATTCTTTTAGACTTTTCTCAGTTTTTTCTTTTGTACTTAATTGCTAACATTATTCTCACAGATTTCAACATCTTTCAGTGGATATTAATGCTAAAAATGCTATGCTAAGGAATTAACTTTTTTCCATTTACCCTAATACACCATTGTCGAATTAACTAGAAGTATTATTTGCAAAAAACAATATTGACTTGCTACAAAAAGGAGTTTAGATACCAGTGCATTGATGCAATTGGTGTATTTGCCTGTACTACATTTATTACATGTATGCATTAAAATATAGCTCTCTGTATGTGTTGGTTGTACAAGCTAACACAGCCATGTATCTTTTTTTTCTGTATGTACTGTATGCATCATTAATCAAGGGGTGACCCCTATTCCCTGCTGAGTTTCCATGTTACTGTGTTGAAAGCCAGTCGTCAGCCTCTTATTGGTGCCACATGCTGAGAAGAGACCTCTCCGGTCAGCAGCCATAACATTTCCTTTCTCAAAGACTTCGGTGAAAGATACTTCCACCATTTCTACTATTTCATATCTTCTGTCAGAAGTAATCCGTGTTCTTCTGTTCGGTGCAGCGCCTTGAATCCGTCCTTTGCCGGCCACACTACATGGCGACTTCGGGACATGCTAGCACAATGCTATAAGATGGCGCACTCAGACCAATTAGCTGACACCCTAAACTCTCTCTAATTCAATAACAAGTACAGAGCAGTGAGCACTTTAGGTTGCCCTCTGAAAGGCCAATTCGCGAAAGCACAGAGTGCACACGGATGGCCACACACGGAATCAATCCACCCCCTGGAATAGGCTGGCGTTTTGAGCACACTCCATAATTATAAACACACAAAATCTGTAATTAGCTCTTGCGGCTGCTCCAGGGCAAGTGGTAGCTGTGTTTACCCTAATCTCTCTACTCGTCTGCGTTGACTTCTGCAGTGCTCCAGGTCTAACTGGTAGGATATTTTCTCAAATTAGTGCTAATGGTCTCTCCTAGTGTCAGAGCGATGAGGACACGTTGGAGTGACGGGCATGCGCGTCAGCGTATTCCACCATTCCCTCTGCCAGCGTGGGCAGCGGAACTGGCTGCATAATGAGAGAGATTCATTGCATTAACATTTACATCCAATTAACAATAGCCAGATAACACCGCCGTGTCTCTTTATTCCCCAAACCAACCAAGTGTGAACCAATGCGAGGTCACAACGCTATAAACATAATTGTTCAGCCCTCTACCCACTTCCTGCGCTGCTGCCATTTTCCCTCCGGGTCAGTGTCGTAGACACCACCAACACCGGCACAGTTGCTCTTGGAGTGCAACCTTCCATTTCTGCACTTTGCACCCGAGCACACAAACTCTCAGCATCCTGTTTCTCAGCATGCATCCCCTTTGCCAGCCCTCTCCTCTGCCGTTTCCTCCAGGGCTTGGCAGCGCAACGGAGAAGTGATCCAGGAGAAAGAGTCGATTTGACCTTAGGATGAATTACAGCACAGCCATACGCCCCCTTGTCCAGTTGCCTCTTGCTGAGCATAAAGATCATGCTGCTGTGGACGAAACTGAAAAGACACACAGTTCTTACTTGCAGAACAAATTGTGCTATCTAGGTCTAATTTACATTGCCGATACAACCATCACAAGAGAGAACAAGGAAATGAGACAAGAAGGTTTTTTATCATAGCAGGGTTTCTATGCAGCATACTTTTCGTGTGGAATTTGATTTTAGTCATTTCCAGGTCTGGATAAGTAGGAAAAAAGAAAAGAGAGTATGAAAAAACATCTCCAGACTATTGCCCCTATTCTGTTTTTCACGTAAATTCCACCCTTAACTCTTGTTTATTATGAATTAATTCAACATTCAATACACAGGGCCTAGCCTCATGAAAAAAAACAACAAAAAACATGAATGCAGCAGGTGTGGCGGCTGCTTGCCGTCACCTGCGGTCGGCTTGTTAATAGTGTGTTATTGCAATGTTACGGTTATTGTGACAGCCCTGCTCAGACGCTGTGGAAATTAAACACAATCCCAAATTTAAAGCCTGGTTGGCAAATGATTCCAAATGGGAAAAAAAGCGAGATGCAAACACGGGGGAGGTAACAATTATAACTCGTATGCAAGGACAAAAGCTCTGTCGTCTTCTACGTAATCTACTGAGAAGTCTGGAAATTTGTAGTGAGGAAAAGTCTGTAATTTTGAAATGTAAGATGTGTAGGAACGCTGGACGAGAAACGGAAACACTGACAGTCAAAGAATGAGGGTAAGACATGTCTATAAATATCCCCTTCAGCTAATTGACTAATGAACAGATTGTGTCTCTAAAAAGGTGACACAAGGCGAAGAGGTGGCAGCTCTTGATTGACAGGCCATGCTCTCTGGTCTCGTGGCTCTATATTGGATGACCCAGGCTGATTAAAAATGCAGTATGCAGGGAAAGGAATAGGAAGGGGAGAGGAAGGGCCGGGGTCAGGCCAGACCGGAGCCTCCAGGACGGGATGATAAAAGGCAGCAGTGGCGCCACTTCATGGTCACTATCTCCACCTGTCCATCTGTAGCAGCTACTGGCAGCACTCAGCCTCGCAGAGGACAGCACCGTGCAGCGCTGCCTCGGAGAGATAAGGAAGAAAGAGACAAACATTATACAGTATACTCACTAATAGAGGAGATGCGGTAGTTCGATCTGGCTTAATAAAAGCAGTCTCGAGCCAAGTTTTTAGTGTTTGGGGAATCCTCTATCTATAGTGGAGGTGGAATCACAGGTCTGTCTCCAAAAGTGCCCATTTGTCTATTAGGCAAGTGTGTGAATGGGCCCTTTTTCTTTTGGCCAGAGGTGTTGGAGCTGGGTAATAACCCAATGACTGCTCTAATCCTTATCATAACAGTGTCTATACTTTGATGAATGTGAGGTTTTCACACCCTCATTAGATACATTCAGAGTGAGTTTTTTCCACGTATGAATTTTTCTTCCCCGCGGTGATATTTACCTAGCTGTCCGCAGCATGTTTTCCAACACCTCTTCTCCTCGCCGCAAAGTTGCTCTGGAGCAAACAAACCGGTGAATAATTTACCACCTGGATATTTGGCTGGCTCCTTTGAGCCTGGCAATGATGGCAGCAGCGGAGGCTATGCTTTTTGGCCGCAGCCCTCCCCTCCCTACCTGTCATATAATGTGCTAATTGTGGAGACTGACTGACTGGCTGGCTCGGCAGCTCTCTTGGGACTTTGAAGCCCATGACAGGCCAGCCACAGTTGCCTCGTCAATAGATCTAATTGCTCCGAGAGAGGGGCCAGAGTGAAGGCCTTGGAGCATCAGGCGTTTGGTAAAGAGAAACCGTGGCGCCATGACTGGGTCAGTAATCAAAGAGAGGCAGAGAAAGGATGGGGTAAGTGTAGCGCTGGCTGAATGAAGGAGCTGTCAGTCAAATACGCCTTGAATGATATATAATGACTAAGCTATCCCAGTCTGTCAGTATGCCAGTACCTATCTGCCAGAGTACTACTCAAAAGAGGAAAGAGAGAAGAGAGGAAAGTGAGAAGAGAGACAGGTGGAGCAGTCGAGAGGGAGCCTAGCAAGTGAAATGTCTGGCCGCCAAGTGGAGCAGGTCTACGTAGAGAGAGGAACAAATAAAAGACCAACAAAATGAATCTTTAAAAAAAATAAAAATGAAAGAGATAAAGGTGAACAGAGCGGCCAGCCCAGACAAGCCGGCTATCCTCTGTCCACCGTGCAGCCAGCTCTCCAGATCTATCAGATTGTTAGCACCTTATCTAGCCCTGGAGATCGGCCTGTCCGGCCCCTGGCCCAAGGCCCCAGGAGGTCGGGCTACATCAATACCTAGGCAGCCTTTGTTCTTGTTCTGACTCCCTGCTTCACTGCTTTGGCTAACAGGCCACTGGCTACCAGCCTTCAGCACAGCAAAAACACCACTCTCTCCACAGTCAATAAAGACTGTGACACAGACAAATCTGTTCCTCTACGATGGAGGGAAGATTGTTTTTTCTGCTCATGTGGGTATGCAGGCACAGAGTCATCAGGGTGGTTATTAAAGAAACAGACCAAAAGCATTCATACTATTTAACAAGGCAGTTATATAGTTGTCTGGAAATCAAATTAATTATAGTTTAAGCTTATCTTTGATATCAACCATCATAAGCAATTAGTGTGTGAGCCATGGCTCTACTAATTTTGGTTTCATTTTTCTCCCGTTTTTGGTTAGAAGTAGGTCTTATAATTGGTGCAGCTTTTTTTTTTATTTGGATTTGTAAATACAGATACATTTAAAAAATACAGTCACAGGTATACACAACAGACATAACATCATATAACACAGAATGCATAAAAATGCTCAATATCAATATATATCATAATGTAGAAATTATTCTGGAAAATCAGTAGATAAACTGTTTATGGATAAAATAACTGTGTTTTTGGAGCAAATATACCCAGAGATATTAGATGCAGAGATACCACGTTATGAATGGTATGGAAAAAGCTCTGATTGTAAACAAACATGCACATACCATATTGCCACACTCAGAATTATTGTAGAACAATCACTGTATTTATATGGTAAATTAACTGCATGTATATAGCACTTTTCTAGTCTTAGTGACCACTCAAAGTGCTTTACAACACAAGCCAAAATTCACCCATTCACACACATTCATAAACTGGTTGCAGAGGCTGTAATAAACATTCACACGCATACTCAGAGTAATTTGGAGTTTAGTATCTTGTCCTAGGACCCTTCAACATGTAGACTGCCAGGGATCGAACCACCAACCTTCTGATTAGTGGATGACCGCTCTATCTCCTGAGCCACAGCCGCCAGTCTATTGAATGGCAAACCACAATGTACGCTCATTTTGTGGACTTTGAAAAGCCTTTGATAGCCTGGGCAGCCCTATCTCTATTAGTCTGAGCCAAGCCACCCTACAGAGGAAACCAATTTTGGCCAGTCATGACCATGTGACGGTCAGAATGTAGATGGACTGGTAAATTGAGATCGCACCAAAGTCCTGTCCATCTCACGCTCCATTTTACCCTTACTGGTGACCAGTAACTCACTCCCAATGTGGAGAGAGCAATCCACCGTTTTCTGGCAGAGAACCATGACCTCAGACTTGGAAGTATTGACTCTCATCCTGACCGCTTCACACTCAGCTGCAAACCGCCCTGGCACATGCCGACCGTCACGGTCTGATGGAGCAAACGGAACCACATCATCTGCAAAGAGCAGAGATGCAATTCTGAGGTCCCTAAACTGGACACACCCTTCCCTCCAGCTGCGCCTTGAAATTCTGTCCATGAAGAATCACAAACAGAATCGAATCTCCATGCAACACTGAAGAGGCGTCTCAGCCAAGACATCTCAGGGTGAATGTCGTCCATCCCTGGTGCCTTGCTGCTGAGGAGTTTTTTGACTCCCTCAGTGACCTCTGCCAGGGTTATGGATAAGTCTTACCCAGAGTCTTCTCGGGCTGTAGTCAACCAAAGGAAATCTTGGTCGACTGAAATGCTACCTACTCTTCAACCAATCGATTGGTCGATGGGGGGAAAGAAATCTCTTTATTTCTCGATTAATTAAATCATCTGGTATCACTGTGTCCACCAAAGCATTTTGTCTTGAGGCCAGTGTATTTTTTTTGTATTGCTTTGCAATCTGAGCCCTACATATTTACACTCCACAGCGACGTTGAGAGTTGAAAATGTTGAAAAATGTTCCACTTTGGGTAAAACGCTGTGCTCATCACTGTTCTTAGCCAGCCGTCTAATCACAGTGGAGAAGGGACGGGACAAATGCCATACTTGTACATCCTACATGTACAAGTGGTGAACAACAACAACAACAACAACAATGGAGGAGAAATTATTCTTGCTGGACCCTACATATCCCTATACATATCCATCCTTTTCTCCTGTGCTTCAGCCTTCCCTTCATCCAGAGAAAGGACCAGATCAAGCAACGTTGTGCCAAGTTGTCAACATATTCCGACAATATTCCATATCATAGCAACCAGACACAACCAAAGGGTCTCAGGCTGAAAAAGACATTGCCCCTCCAAAGCACTCTCTGCTGGGGATTTTCAGAAGAGCGCCTGGCATTGTCAGCTGGGACACACAGCGTTATGAAAGTAACACCAGCGATTGTCAGCCCTAGAGTCTTCATACTCTGCCTCCTCCACAGGGGATGTGTTGGTCAGTTTCAGGAGTTCCTCAAAGTGCTCTCTGCTTATTCTCTGATGTTTCACGGCCATTTCTACTGTGTCTATAGCCATGCATTCAGACTCCTTTCTTGAGTGCAGTGCAATACGTTTGCACTTAAAAAATGTTCTGTCTGTGAAATTGCATTGACGTTCTGTCTCTTAAGAGCCAGTAATGAGCATTGTAAAAGCAGAAGGCCAAGTGGTTGGCTAGCCGGACACTAAGATGGGTAGATATGACTGTAACTGCCGGGGTCAGTCTGGCTCCTGACACGCACACTAACACACATGTTAACGCACACACAAGGTGGGTTGTGTCTTTGCTTGACCCATGGGGATGACCACTAGCTCCCCACACCGGAGCCTGGCTGTGACTCCGGCCATGGAAAGCCCCCTCCCCACTGGAAACCTGATCCAGCCAGGCAACCAACTGCTTCAGAACATCAATAATTAATTAGGGAACAGTTATTGGCCCCAAGGGTCAGAGAGAGAGAGAGAGAGAGGGAGAGGGAGAGGGAGAGAGAGAGAGAGAGAGAGAGAGAGAGGGGGAGAGGGAGAGAGAGAGA
>JAOVVB010233355.1:0-10181 GCA_028570985.1 Heterobranchus longifilis
TTTAGAGTCACCAGCCCCAGAAATCACCAATTAACAACCAGCACCTCAGATTAGAGCCGTTATGAAGGATTTACAGAGAAAAAGTAACAGATACTGTTACACCTCAATATCAGCTGTTCAGAGGACATTATTGTGTATTTTGGACGGCCATGGAATTAGAAGGGGTATCCAAACTTATGACTGGTAGTGTACAGTGTTTGGGGATGTAACCACATTAAAAAGTATTAGCTTTAGCTAGATTAGCCTTGTACATAGAATGCTAAATATTTCTTCAGACATTTTGAAGCCCATTTTTCCTGGATTAGATTGAGACTTAGGCAAAATGTAAAACTAAAATCTTTAGAGCCATTATAGAGCGCTCTACTTCACTTTTAGAAATACATTTAATGAAAGTAATCTTCATAATAATACATTCCTTTTTCATAAATGGTTTATAGTGAAAAATATTGTTTTGTTTTGTTTTTTAACTTAAACAATCAAATTATGCAATACAGGGAAAAATACATTACCATAAACATGAAGTACAAAACTCACGTATGTGGCAAATCTAATAAATATAACAAAGTATAAAGTATAAATACATTAAAATAAACACAACAAATACGAAGACAAATCAGGACTTTTGATTGTGCAGAATAACAGAACACACTTATGAGAGTAAAAACTCGCTTTATTTCTCTATATAATCCCCTCCTACATTAATGCACTTATCACAGCGTTTCACTAGTGCTTGGACACCATCAAGGTAGGAAGATTTCTCAGAAACGCTGGCCTCTCAGGAACTCCCTTAACTGCCCAAACATGTGGAAATGGCTTGGAGTCAGGTCAGGACTGTACGGAGCCGTGGTGATAACTCCTAGTCGAGTTCCTGTAATGTGCAAGTGGTGTTGGTGAATAATTTTGTGTACAGTTCACACAGACAGACGCTTCTCTTCCGCAAGTTGGAGACAAGTTCGAGGATCAGACGTTCCGCACGTTGAATGTTCACAGAAATGCCTGCAGTGGGCTCCGAGCCAGCTCGGCCAGGATCGTCATTCACAGACGTACAGCATTCTTTAAAATGTCTGCACCGTTCACATGTTTTATTCCTGCTAAGAGTCTCATCACCGTAATGTGTTTCTGTAAATGTCAATCAGTTTAATCACCAGTTTGACCTGAACATCCTTCTGTACATGTTTCATGTTTCTTTTTATGTTAATCAATAATGTTGTTTAATTTCCAATCATTTTCATTTGTTACAGGATCAGATCAATGTTGGTATTTTTTTCAGATATTAAATCCCCTTTCTTTTTAAAAATAATTAAGTATCTTTGAGATAAAATGTTTAGATAGATTTTCTTCCTCTGTTGTCGGACTGATGCTGATCCTGGCTGGGGAATTGGTCCCAACTCTACCATTTTTTCAAGGGTTTACTGTTTTAGACAAAGACTAGAGAATCCACAATGTGTTTCATTAATAATGCCATTCTCGCAGGTTACATGCCACGTCTATACAGTAGGACGCTGATGCTCCAAAAGGCATGATGATCCAGAAATGGCAGAGCATAACATTGCATAACTCTCGCGGGTGGTTTAATATCTGATCATGTAAATAAAGTTTGTCCTCTCTATTCAGGATCCACAAGACTTGCGATGGTACAGACTGTGTAACGCCTTCAGAACAGGAGAGTTGATTTACTGCCAATGCCTCCCTGCTGCATCAAATGACTAAAACTACCTGGTTTCATCTGGCCTTTAACATCTTCCGCAATATTACAAGACTCGCCAGAGATGGTCTGAGTCACAGGAAATGGACATTGCCAGTTTAACACTGCGGAGGTATATTGGTGAATGCGGTTCCACCCACCTTCTGTTATTTCCTCTATCATAAAGGTGACCTGGTGTGCACTGATATACAACCGAAACCTCTCCGAGGGGAAAGAGGATGGCTGTTTACAGTGACGATAAAAAAATAAATGAATTAAAATGCCAGGCAGGGTTGAGCCGCTCTGGCTGGCGTGAGGCCTTGTGACTATCACAAGCAGTGATGAAACAGGAACAACAAAAACAGGCAGAGGGGAAATTATTCTCTCTCTTACACAGACATGCTTGTCTTACTATCCATGCGAGGACCACAGTAGCCATGCTTCCTTCGATGTCAATCACTGATGCCTTACTTCCCTATTCCATGAACAATGAACTACAGTACGAACAGCAACAGGACCTGTTTCCTACCCAGTCTTTACTTTGGATTTTTATCAACTGGCTTGTGTTTGGTGTTTGATGGGGAAAGGTGCACTGATTGGCTCGCATTTCATGCACACGAGGCCTGAATTCGTGCAACCACGTAATCATAACGCAGTAGGCGGGATTTGTCTGGAAAATATGGGAAGTGTAAACATAGACAGTAATACCATTAAGCGCTTCCCAGCAGGTGTGACTACTTCGTGCCTGTCTGAAAAGTTACGATCTGATTAAATGCAATGAGGACGTAAACGCACGTTTGTGTCAGATCAGCATCCGAGGTGGAATCTCTAAACAGGATCATTTCAGTCAGTACTAAAGTCAGCATTGCGTAAGCCATTGGCATCAAAAACGATCAGAATACAGTGAATAATACTGTACGTGAGTCAGCAGCAGTAAAGTCATCAGTCAATAGTGAAGTCAAGACAGTAATGTAGTGAACATCGCTAACGTTTTCAGTAAGAAATTCGACCGTACAAGAGTCAATAATTGTCTTACAGTATTATCACACTGATTAAACATAGAAACGCTCTAGACCTTGACGTTATTCCTGGTCCTGGCTAGCCGGATGTTTTATTCTTGATCTCAGGAGAATTCTGTTTACGACCAGTTGCTTGGAGCAACAGCCCTAAATTTACCCCTAGGTTCAAATCAGCCTGCTTTATGGCCGAGTGTACTCCCTGTCTGTGCAGCTGACTCCCAGACTCAGCATTTTCTTCATGAGCAGACGAGAGCCTGGCACACATATAGGCTTCAACAATCATGAATCTGCTTATGTGAAACATCTTTTCAGAGTAGGATCCTAATCACTGAGCAGGCCACTGACTCTGGCAATTAGGGGCAAATGCAAGAGAATAAGCATCTGTCATTATTGATCTAAAAGAAAATGCAATCACACCCATTCGCTGTGGTTATTTCATGCACATTTGACTTGAGTGCTCATTAGAAGAGCGATAGTTGGCTTAGGTGCAGTCCAAACCCTGGCAGGATCTCTCTCTCTCTCTCTCTCTTTCTCTCTCGCTCTCTCTGACGGACTTCCAAAGGTTCATGCACCATATAAAAATGAATGCACTCTTTGAAACCTTATGTGCGCTTCAAACTGACAGATGGTTTTAGAAATTAGGCAGCAGCAGCTCCATGGGAAACCTGGTTCACAGCATAATAAAATGCATAATTATGTGTGTGTGGCTGTGTGTGTGTGTGTGTGTGTGTGTATGTGTGTTTCAGACGGTATTGCAATAATTTGTCATTGCCATTTCAAGGACCCTGTCCTATGTCCTATGACAATTTAAAGATATAGATAATATTGTATTTTACTGTAGATACTACAGTATGTAAGTGTGCAGTCTGCGATGTAGACGGTGTTCCACACTATTAAAAAGTCCCTTCTGCTGCCATCTAGTGAACTTCGTTTCAAGGTCACTGTCACATAAAGGTATGAAACTGAGTTCATTAGCTTCATCGACCGCATCTGCTGTAACCTTAGGCCTGTTTGTACAGATCCAATTATTGTTAGTCTTCTATAATTAATAGACAAGTGCTAAATTAATTATCAATATATTTTAAGGCTTAAGTAATTAAGTGAGGATTAAGTGATAATAAATGTAAGTACACTCCTGTTTTATGCTAAAATGCACTACATGACTTTTAAGATTTAATTTTGTTTTTAAATAAATGTTACATTTTATTCCATTCTTTTCTATTCTATACTATTAATTATATTAATGTATTAATGCATTACATACAAGGAGAAAAGGTAGTTAAATAAAATAATAGTCTTTTTTTTTTTTTTTACATTTATTTTAATAACCATAATCATTTTGTTTGTGTTTGTTGAATATTGGGTTGAGTATTGGGAAATATTGTGTATATTTGCAGCGTGTGTGAAGATGGGGTGTTTAAATATTTGATGTATTTAAAGATATTTGAGAATGTTTGTGTATATTGTTGTGTATATTTGTGCTAATGGATTTTTTAAGGTGTTTGCGGATGCTTGGTGTATTTGCGGGAGCTTGTGGATGTTTTCGTGTATGGTTGTTTGATGTATTGGTGGTTGTTTGGTATATTTGTAGATGTACAAATAGGTGTTTATCATCACCTGTTGGTTTATCATATCTGTTGGGTGTTTGTGGATGCTTGGTGTATTTTTGGGGTGGTGTATTTGTGCAGGTGTGTGGGTGTTTGATGTATTGGTTCGTGTTTAGTGTTTTTGTTGGTGTTTGTGGGGTTTTGACGGTCTGGCCCCTGGGGACAAATTCTCGATGCACAATGCCGTAAATGTCAAAAAAGACAAACGACATGCACTCGGCCGAGCTGCGCACCTGCTTCGCCTTTTTCAGTTGACTGACTCTTCCACTGTAAAGACTCTTGCTTCGTCTTAGGGCCGTACGCATACGCTCAAGGTTCATAAACGGGAATGTCCTCGACACAGCACGCTGACGAGTTCTTGGCAGACTTAGATGCGATGTTCCTTCTGCTCCTGTGCCAGCAGCCTGGGGACGAACTCAGCAGCAACACGGCGCATGTTCAAATCACACGTGAGCATAGACTAGACTGTTCCAACGGCAGCAATGTTATGGATTGTTCTCTGACGATCATCAGACAACAATGGGGGTTTAACTCGTTGAAGGTCTTCCTGATCTTGTGTCGCATCTTCCAGTGATGCTTTTCCACTTTTGAACCATGCGTGCCACTTAAAATAAACCTTGCATGACTCATTGTAGCATCGCCATAAATTTGCTGGATCATGTAAAAGGTCTCTGTGGCAAATTTGCCCAGAATTTCACGTACGCTCTTTGTTGTAACTTGCTGTCCATGATGAAATAGCAGATGTGGTAACGCACCTGGTTAGAATAACACCAGTTGCACAGCTCCTGATGTACACGACAATGTCTTTTGGCACACTGACTTATGAAGGTCCCTGTGACTGTGACTGCCATCTGCTGCCATCTGCTGGCTTGTTACAAAAGTAGTCTCAAAACTTCTTGTCCCACAACATAAAACTTAACTAACAGGATAATGTTTTTTTTTGTTTTTGTTTTATATATATATTAGAGGTAATGCCCACGTAATGCTTTCATTTGTTTTTAATACATTTGTATACTTAATAATTTGGTAAATTATAGCCTATTATAGATTATTAGAAGGACTGTGTGTTTTTGTGTTGTATTTTTCTGGAAAAAAAAATATTTTGGACACTGGGTAATATTATTTTAATTTTAGTTTCCGTAACGCTAAGCCTTGTGTTTGGAGAAGAGACGCAGGTAAAGGCCCTTCAGTGATCCAGTGTCGTCATGGCAACCACCAGAGAGCCTGCCTCACGAGATCTCGCGATACTTCAGAACTGCTTGGATTTAAGAGCTCGGTTTTTAAAACGTAAAGCTCTGTTGTTTGTTTCTACACTACAGTCACATTCACAGTCACACCACAAAACACCACAACACAACAACAGCAACACGCAATTCATCATTAGTTCTGCATTTTCTAAAGCATCGCGGGATTTCATGTTCAGTCACGTGACTTCTCCCGCACCGCTGTTATCGGGGAAGGCCGAGTCACGTGATCTCTCAAGCGGAGTTGTTACCATGGAGATTTGGGTTGACTGATGATGCACAGAGCAGATCAGCGACAGGACGGCTTTATGATTGAAACGTAACCGCGTTAAAAGAGTAATTAACGCCACAGAATTAACGCCAGGATCGGTGAGTAGAGAGCGCCGTGTAGCTGTGAAATGGATGATGTGTGAAAGATTTATTGCGTGAAAACGGGTGCAGAGCTGCTGATTCATCTTAGTGTCTGTTAGATGGCAGGGGTTCACAAACTTTTACACACAGGGGCAGAACTACTTTATCCCTGTCGGAAATATTCATAGAAATGCTTTAAAAATGTCTATTAGATGCAAGTTTTAAAATAAAAAAATAAAAAGATTAGCTTGTATAAAAGCACTGAGCATTGATTGATTGATACTGTATTGTGCAAAAGTCTTGACACCCCTCATTTCTTATCAGAAATGCATTCTGCTCAAGGCTACGGTCTACCCAGTCACTCACTACATCAGTTCGTCTGTAACTGCGGTGCGAGCAAAACGCCCTGATGGTGATTTCTGGGGCGATTTGGGTGAACCTGGTGCTGAGGATCACTAACAGAAGCGTTTTGATATCTGCAAACAAAATACTCTAAGGAAGGTGAAAGTTTCTTAAAGAGAATTATTACCGGTGACGAGACACGGATTCATCACTACGAGTCTGAGAGTAAATGTCAGAGTATGGAACAGAAACATCCTCAATCACAGACCGAGAAAAGGTTAAAAATTTGACCATCAGCTGGAAAATTCATCAACGCTTACAGTTTTCTGGGATTCTCAAGTGCCAGAAGTATTGGAACATCATCAGGAAAAAGGCTCAACCATCGACAGTGCTCGTTACAGTCAGGCTTATTAAAGAGCTGAAGACTAACTTAAACTTCAGATTAAACACAGAGCAATGATATCTGAGGGCGTCGTGATCTTACGTGACGATGCACGTCCGCACACTTCTGCCCGCACTGCAGACACTCTGAGGTGTTAAAGCATCCTCACTATAGTCCTGATCTCACTCTGTCTGACTTTCACCTGTTTGGTCCCCTGAAAGCTGCCCTACAAGGATGAAGAACTGAAGGCAGCGGTGCATTCGTCCCTCGCAGCTCAGACTAAAACATTTTTTAATGAGGGAATACGAAAGCTTGTTGACAGACAGACAAATGGTATTGAAAAGCAAAAGAGATTACTGTATGTCGAAAAATAATGTTTTTGTCTTTTCTAAAAGTGAATGAATATAAATTCTACAGCCAGAATGCGGATAATTTTTGACTGACCATTTCTTTCTTACTTTCTCATCCTGGCAAGATGAAAACTCTCTACAAAGAGCTCACAGGAGAAAACGCTCGTCTACGCATCACTGCTTTGAGCCACCCAGCCTTCATCCCTGTCTGCCAGCTCTATCCATCAATCCTCCCCGTCTCTCCCTCCTTCCTTCCCACAGACCCGTGATTTATCATTTCCAACTGTTTATTTAGTTTTTCCTTTTTTGTTTTTTTGCCCCGGTCCTGCCTGCGTCCTGGCAGGTGGGCCTGAGGTGAGCGTATGTAAAATGAGACTGCCTTGTGTGGAGAAAGCAGAACTCCATCACACCATCGTTCACATCCCACAGTGTGATTCACAGACAAACGGGACGTCCCGCTGTTTGGAAATGCGCTTCTTGCTGCACGCTAAGCCTTATTGATTTGTGGAGACAGACGCTTTCAGTGCGAACGACGTTTTCACACTCACACTGTTGCATTTCCAGCACATTACAGTAGGGGTGTAACACAATTACATTAAGCGTGTGTCTGTAAGGCTCATGAAATTTGTCTCTGTATCCTGTGTTCAGATTTCAGCCAGAAGTGGGCGTGTCCTAATCCATAAGCATTTTTACATACTCAGTGAGTGCTGTGCATTTACATCAAGGAACGACATCTTTGTGTAAAGCAACAGAAAAAAAAATACAATAATACTCGAGCCTGAATCCCCAAACCCAGGAGTGAGGTTTGTAGTGCTCAGATGGGAGGGATATAATCTCTGTCTCTCCTGTCAATCACAGTGTCATCAGCCAATTGAACGTGTCTTTGAGGTTCTGAATGTAGAAAAGGGTTGATAGCACACTCCTCTGTGATGCAGCTGTTTAAAACTGTGACTGTGGTAAAAACCATATGTGCAAAACACTGCAAAACATTGTATATACACTACTGTGCGTGCAAAAGTCTTGACCACCATTTCTTTATATTTAATGAAATTAAATGATGGAGATTAAAATTTAAGACATGGAAACAAATGTTTTATTGCAACAGACAGAAAAGTGCCTAAAAATATTATCTAAATATTAATTGTTTATGTAACAATCTCAGCAGCGACCTCATTTCCCCTCTCGTCTGTTCCAACCACTCAGCATTCATCACACTAATCACCGGCCTGATCATCTGTTATCATCTGCATCTGTTTCTCACTGATTCATGTTCTTACCTGACAGGAGCGGCACCTGGTGTGGTCTTCTACTGTTGAAGCACATCAGCTTCAGACTTTGACCTGTTGAGCTTTCAGAGATCCTCTTCAGCAGACCTCCGTTGTAACAAGATGTTATTTGAGTTACTGTTGCCTTTCTATCATCTTGAGCCTGTTTGGGCATTCTCTTCTGACCTCTGACCTCCAGCGTCAACAAGGCATTTTCATCCAGAGAACTGCCCTCACTGGGTATTTTCTTTTTTTTTCTCCTGTAAACCCTAGAGATGGCTGTGTGTGAAATCAGCAATTTGGGAAATACTCAGACCAGCCCGTCTGCCACTAACAATCACGCCAGATTCGAAGCCACTTAAATCAGCTTTTTTTTTTTCCATTCTGATGCTCAGTTTAAACTTCATGCATTTAAATTTAAATGCATTGAGTTGCTGCCGTGTGATTGGCTGATTAGATATTTGCGCTAAAAAGCAGGTGTACGTAATAAAGTGGACAGTGAGTGTATGTGCATGTATAATTGGGATACAGTACGAGTTCTAGTACTGATGTTATTTAGCCTGGTTCTATTTGATTTTATTTTTATAAGCGGATGTGGGCAGGTTTTCAGCACCACATTTGGGGGATTTTGTTAGTGTGATCTGGCAACCCTAGTGAGCACAAAGCAAACAAGAGAGATAGTTTCAGTAAGGGAAAATATAATTTGTATGCATGCACAAAAAAATGAGTTTTCGCGCTTAGGAATGGGCCCAAATATATAACGCCATAGAGCAGTAGTGAAATGTTATTCTGCACTACGACGTTTAAACTTGCATCTGCAATTAATTCTGGAGCAATTTGTACAACGCAACGATGTGCACTCTGGTTTCTAGTGCAGCTGGCTTGACCTCAAATTTAAATCAGTGTTTGTAAGTCAGAAGCTTACATCAGAAGCAGGTGGTAGCTGTGATGTAACCAGAAATGAATAAAAAATGAAAAGGCAAGTTTTTTTTTCCCCTCATCTGTCATGTGAAATCGGTTAAGTGTTATACAGTAGCAGGAGCAGCCTTATTGTTTAAAATGCAATCTTCCGTATTAATTACACTCTTTATGAAATACATTTATGAGAGTGAAAAAAAACAGCGAAGATGAAACTAGCTCATTAATGAAAGAGATAAATTAGACCTCCTATTACTCCTATTTCTCTTGCTAAAAAGTATTGATAACACAGAGGTTTGATTCATTGTCCTCGGAATATAAACCTACTAAAATCTCATACCAGATTTGTGTTACTTTGTCTTGTATTTGGGACATACAGTACTGGCTTAGGCATCCTGTTGTTTTTAGTACAAACTGTTTTAAGTACAATCTTTTTAGGATTTGATTATTTGATTATAAAATATTTCTGATTTTCAAACATATGTATCAATTTATGAATTTTTGATATTGTTTATCCTGAACAGGATAAGCTGGGGCCTGGAGTTTATACCAGGAGACTTTGGGTATACCATGGACAGGGTGCCAATCCATTGAAGGGCACACACACACACACACACACACACACACACTAGCACAGTGCTAACCACTACAGTACGCCATTATTCCAACAGAAAATTAAAAGTTAAAGATAAATTTGTTTATACCAGAAAAGAAAGCAGCACATTAGATAAGCAAGCACTTTTCAGACTAAAAAACAAAATGGAAGCTGCTGGGTTTTGCAGGCCAAAAAGACTCAGGTGCGTCGCTCTATGTTCATGCAGGATGCTCGGTAAAACTTGGTCACTAATTTCCTTATAAAACTGTACAACTTGTACCTGAGACTTAAGCGTCCTCAAAGCATCGTCACACCAAATACTGACTTTGTTTCATTAATTGCTTTTTATGTTGTAAAAATCCAAATAACTTTACAGATCTTCATTGTAAAGGGTTTAAACAATATTTTCCATGCATGTTCAATT
>JAOVVB010233356.1:0-10181 GCA_028570985.1 Heterobranchus longifilis
CCCCCCCCCCCCCCCATGCTTGTCACAAGCAAATTAAAGCATTAAGTATTGTTAACAATCTGTACAGTCTGGATACAATACACCGTCATAAAGTCTATCAAACAACCTTCAGATAATAGATGATAGTTAGATGATTGTGTGGTTTGGGGTTGTGCCTTTTAATAATAAATACTTGCAGGATTCAAGAATGGATGCACATCTGCACTCGTGTCAGCAGAGGGAGCTGTAGGCCACATTCATTACGTGCAACTTACTTGCTGCATAGGTAGTTTATCATGTATTTTCTCATAGAGGTGTCAATACTGACATGTTTTATTTTTTATTTTTTTTACACTTTACATCAAAAGGCACACAGCTGATCCAGAAACAAAAGGTTTACTGAAGGTCATACCTCTGGTGTTGAGGAGTGATGGATGAGTCTCTCAGTTACAGTAAGTTTATGAGAAATGCTCCTGATTAGCTTCCATTTGTAGAATTAGATTGAAATTACACCTGTGCATTGCAATCATCACGTATAAGTGACTGTAATCAGTGACTGCAAATTTGACTGGAAATGTTTAAAGGGTCAGTTCACCCCAATCACAAATCACATTCGATACATATTATTTTCCATTTACCTCTGCTGGTATTTTGCTTTGTACATCGTCTTCATTTGCTGAAGTTTTGAGACTGAGCCGCCCTATTACAGCTAAAATTACTGGATATTTGTGTGCGATGCTAGATTAACTGACATCCTTTGAAAGACTCAACAGCAAAGTGCTTTACCAGATACTTTGGATAATCCACAGACCTGTTTGAATCCCAAACATACAAAATACTGAAAACTGACCACACTGGGGTCTGTGGATTATTAAGTAACCAGCACATCATTTGTTCTGTAAACAGACATGAAATATCATTTTCATTCGTCATGTCTGCACCATTTGTGAGAGTGAAAATATATAGTTGTTGTTTTTCTTATTGTGAACTGACCCTTTAAGTACACTAAACAACTCCATGGTGCTACTTTTGACATTAAGGTGTGCTGTTGTGTGTGTGTGTCTTTGGCAAATTGTCCATAATAATATGAAAATGAAGACAAATATATTGAAATAAAAATAACTCAGGGAAATAAAATCTGACCATTACTGTCATTTGTTGCTTGTTTATGTGACAGTCACTTAATGCACGATGCATGAGTTTTTTCATTTATTGCAGTTTTTCATATCAAGAGTTTGTGTGTAGAATCACAGTGCTGCTCTTTCACAAACTCCATTCAGTCCATCGATCGCTGTGATTGAACACACAGTGTCTGTGCAGTTCTCCACAGATGTGTCCCAGAGCGATGAAGACACTGTACGGTGTGTAGGCTGCAGGAACATCTGCATCCAGAGCGTCACTCTGCTTTGTCTCTCAGGAGAGTTGAATCGCTATACTGTAGAAAGGTTGCTTTGAGATGCTGGGTTGTAGGTCTTCTAGGCCAGGATTAGGTTGTTCCAGGGCTCAGCTTTGGAGCCAGAAGACCCGCCGTGGCCCCCAGGGGACATCTTGAGAGGAATGGCCCCACCTTGAGCTGCCATGTAGGCTGGCAGGGCTGAAATCTAGAGCGACAGAAAAGGAAATGGTGAGAAGGCCTGTACGAGAATTTGTTAAGTAATCTGTCTATGTGGCTGTGCCTTTGACTTCCATTGAGATCAGAGATAAGAACTTATCTTTTACTTTCCTCGTCCTATTAATTGGCAATATAGTGCAGAAGTGCAAAATAAGATTTTGTCTGTTCCTTTAGGTGATTTTGTTTTAGCTTTGAGCCTCTTTTGTCATCACAACCAAAGACTCTAAAACTAATTTTGGATGTGAATATTCTCTGAAATCCGACTGAAAAGGTGTCCAACCTGTGCATGTGCGCTGTGGTGTGTGTACAAGCTGTGAGTGTTCGGCTCTGTCTTTATCTGACGAGGCTCCTCAGTGGTGCTGGAGGCCCGGGGAGTGCTGCTTGGCGTGACTGGAGTCCCCTCGCTGCCTGGGGTCCCTGTGGAGAACTGAGGTCATTACACATCCACAGACTGTTTGCACGTATGGGCCAAGTTAGTAAAGTCTTACTGTGCGTTACAATATCCATACTACCATATATATTTAGTATGCCAGAAAAATATTAAGTATGGTCCAATACATAGTATGTCAAACGCAGTATGCCAAAAATACCAGGATGTCCTACTACAGCTGATCGCATTTTAATGCAAGCCAGCAAGCTTTTCTGGCTATTCTGACCCACAATCCTTTGCACAGCATATACAAAAAAGAAGGTCAAATATATGACGAAGTAGCAGGTCCCAATTGTATGTATACTGCATGCAACAGTATGTACTTTGTAAGGGCAGCTGCAGTACGTAAAGAAAAGGTTTTATGCGCAAAACATTTCATACTCAATGAGTACCAAATGTTTTCATCTAGTCTAGTAGATTGGTAGTAGTCTAGTAGAGAAGTCTTAGCTTAATATGCATATCTACACAAATGTAAGCAGTTCTTGAAGCTCACCCGTTTGGGACTTGTTGAGGTTCTTGGGTTTGCGTTTGCGGGTCTGGATCCCCTCTTTCTTCATAGCCAGAGGTCGTGGTACCTGTCAGCACACAGAGACAACAGAATAGCCCTGAAGTCAACAACAGCAGACTAAGATAAGTGTAGAATCCAAGGGAGTGATGAGAAAAAAAAACTGTTAAAAAGGTGAGGTCAGGATTCAGAGGTGCAAAGTAAAAAGGACAGTGGTATAGTGGTAGTTGATGAGGCGAGTGTAATATAGGTAGAATGGTTGGTTTCTCTCTGATGGCTTTTTGGCTGTAAACCTCCAGAAAAAGAGGTGGATATACCATGTATACCCTCCACTACACCACTGAAAATTGACACTTTTTCCACTAATCTCCGAGGATACATTTTTAAAAACTCAGTTTGAAGTTCAAGTAAAAATGTGGTTGTACATTTAAGCAGTATGAGAGATGCACTTGCTCTTCCTCCTCCTCTCTCTCTCTCTCTCTCTCTCTCTCTCTCTCTCACCCCATGGAGCTTCATGTAGAGGCCACAGGCGTTGCAGACAGGCTCTCCCTCTGCGTTTCGTCGCCACAGGGTGGTGATGGTGGTGTGACAGTTGGTGCAGGACAGGCCCACCCTCCTTGAGGCAGACTGCAGTGTATAAAATGTGTCAGGAGAAAAAGAAAATAAATTTAATTTTCCCTGAGTTAAACTGCAGGTGGTGCAGAGTACAGAAGTGCTCTCCTGTCACCCACCAGCCGTCGCTGAGGTTTGATCAGAGGTCTGTTGATGCCGTTCATCTTGTGGTACAGTCCGCAGGCGTTGCACAGGTAGTGGCCGGTACCATCCCGCCTCCAGAGGGGGGTCGACATCGCCCCGCAGTTCACACATTCTCGCCCCTCGGCAAAGTCATCAAACAGGTCTGGTGGAGGATGACAAGAAAGAAATATGGTAAGACAAAACATCCGTTTTTTTTCTTTTTCCAAGTCTGATCTGGATCAAACAGTAATTTGCTTCTGTCATGTAAAAACTGTAGGTTCTTTTTTAACATCATGTTCAGGGATCATACAATACTATATGAGCTAAGTTCTTTAACACTCAAAACTGCACTGGATAAACATGCATCCTGGTCCTGGATGGATTATGAGACAATGGGCCCCTGGGCCCCTGGGCCCCCCACCCTGTCTACATGAACAAGACACCCAACCTCAAAGTTTGCATCCTTTTGTAGTCATTTTGCATCTCAGTGATTGTTTTGCATCTATTTGTAGTGGTTTTGGATCTTTTTATGGTGGTTTTGCATCTATTTTTAGTCATTTTGTACCTCTTTGTAGTAATTTGGGGTTTCTTTGTGGTCATTTTGCATCTCCTTGTAGTCGTTTTGCATCTATTTTCAGTCGTTTTACTTTTGTGGTCATTTTGTGCTTCTCTGTGGTTGTTTTATGTCTATTTCTAGTTGTTTTGCACCTCCGTGTGGTCATTTTGTAGCTGTTTTGTGTCTCTTTGTAGTCATTTTGCATCTCTGTGATTATTTTTGCATCTATTTGTTTTGCATCTTTTTGTGGTGGTTTTGCATCTATTTTAAATTGTTTTGCATGTCTTTGTGGTGGTTTTGATTCTATTTTTAGTCATTTTGTGTCTCTTTGTGGTAACTTTGCGTCTCATTGTGGTCATTTTGCATCTCTGTGATTGTTTTGCGTCTATTTTTAGTTGTTTTACATTTCTTTGTAGTCATTTTGTGTCTCTGCAGTCATTTTGTGTCGCTTGTAGTCATTTTGTGGTCATTTAGCATCTCTCTGTAGTTTTTCCACATATTACTGAGCATAAATCCAACGCATATCGCAAACCAAACTGAGCCACAAAAATCTTTCCACCCTCTCTTTAATAAACACTTTCCTGCACTGTCAAACCCTGATTATCAAATGCAGTGGCATTTCTGCACCAGCAGGAGGTGCGGGCTGCAGTCAGGCCCACACAACAGCAGCAGCCTGGAATCCCTCCTTATCTCACAGCTCCCCATGAGATAAAGACTCGGCTGGAAATAGAGACAGAATAGAGCTCCATCATATTCAAATAGAGACTCTGTGTCTATCACATCTCTTTCTCCCTCTCTCTCTCTCAGTTAGCATGAAAGTAATCTCTCATGTCAGAGTATCTCTGCAGAGCCACTTAACCATTCAGAGGAAGGAGGCATCAATCTGTGGTATGATAGTGACAGCACAGGTTGTAATATTTATCAGCTGTTTTGAGGTTTTTGCTGAGAACAGATTGAGGACAAGTGCCAAACACCAACATAGTAACTGTATAAAAGCCACATTTAAATCAGATCATAATATTGTTTTTAACTGTACGCTGCACTGTGAATACTTATTTTTCTTCAGACAGTATAAATCTGGCCTCCATCTGCTCCTGCAGAGTATAACTGATACATATGCAGCCTCCTCCAAGGCTGAGAGCAAAACAGAGACAGCAGGGCACGCTAACCTTGAGCCGGGCAGAAAATTGTAGCCAACACAACACAGCAACACAAGACAATACACAAAAGAAACACTGCAGTGTCCGTGTCTATCTAAATGGAGGTTTATTTTTTTTCCGCTGTGTAAATGTCAGTGTGCGTCTCTATCAGGGGACACTGACGCTTTAAGAGGACAAAGGTGAAACCAACTGTGACATTATAGAAAGACTAAAAGTGTTTGTACAGGTCACAGTGGTGACAGTTAATGAGGGAATACAGTGGCAACATTTAGTTAACAACGTTTGTTTACTCAGCTTTTATCAAAGTACAATCTGTGGTACTTTCACTTCACATAATTACGTCCCTTTTCTGAGACATTATACTGATACTGGACCTTTTTACTCCTTCTGACGGCTGTGGTCGCTCATGACTGGATAACAGAGATTCTGATCTCAATGACAATATCTGTTTAAATAAAGGATTTAAAAAATATATGAAAAAGTATGTCAGCCAACAGTTGCTTTATGGAATTGTGAAACACAGTAAATAATAATAATAATAATAATAATACAGTACTTTTACTCAAGTACTGTAGGCTACGAATTTACTTGTTAACTTGACTATTTCCATTTATGCAACATATAGAGAAATATTGCACTTTTTACTCCACTACATTTATTTGACAGCTGTTTGTTTTACAGAAGAAAAAAAACATAAGATACTTTTCATCTGTTTTCATCATCAGTTTTTTTCTTAAAACAAACAGCTGTCAAATATAATATAAAGTAAAATATGAGGCACTGTTGTAAATTAAACTACCCAACAGTTTATGTTTAAATTAGCATGTAATAATATTCTAATGATAATAAATATATTAGTATAACACTCTGTAGCATATACTTTTATTTCAATAACATTTTCAGCTCAGGAGTTTTATGGAATATTTTTACAGCATGTTACTTGTACTTACTTAATCTTACTATCCTTCTGATATTTTATGCATTTTGCGCTCAGTGCTTTTAAAATTTTACTTTAGTAAAATGTTCAATATTTTTTAATTATTATTTATATATTTTTTGTCAACGACATCAGTTGGATTTTTATTTCATATTCTATGCAGCGGCACATGTCTCTGTATGAGGGTCCTGTCAGAGTGATAATACTGTCTTATAAACTGAAATAATTATGTTATATTATATTATATATAATAAAAACGTTCTATTGTAGTCAGCGGAATTGTAGTGTTTACATAGAATATTTTTTCAATTTAAGATCTAATTTATTTAAAAATAAATAATCATATCAACGAAGAATGTGATAAACATCTGATCCATAACTTATTTCTTTTACTAAAACAGTTTTAACTAAGATGTTTATAAGGTCAAACTAATTGTGATGTTTCTCTGGAAAAATAAGTCATAAATAAAAACGTAAGCAAATTTTAATCCAAAAATATCTTCACTGATTGTTTAAAGAATTTAAGTTGAGTTACACATGATGCTAATTATCACTGACAATTATCATTAAAATTATTCTCATTGTAATTTATTTCTTCTTTCATTGACTGAGAAGAAAAAAGTATAAATCACTTCTCCTGTTCACCAACAACAGAGACTTTCACTGCACGGCTGACTTCACCAAACACTGAGATGAGATTGGATTTATTTTGATTTGATTTGATTTGATTTGATGTGATTTGATTGTAAAACAATGAGGTGCAGCCTGTTACTGAAACATCTGCAGTGAGTAAACAGTCTGTGAGATGATGTGATTATAATCAGATGAGGAGGTCAGTGTGGATCAATGCTGTTATCTGTCACACTGTTGCACAGCTGATCTTTTTCTTTCTTCATCAAACAGTTTAAAAGAGATGACCCTTTAGGTCGGTCGAGTAGCTGATATTTATAAATGAGGAAGTAATCATCTTTTAATCTACTGTTAATTTGATAAAACTAATAATAATACTAAGTGATACGTCTAATAATGATCCGGCCCATGAGATTATGGTGTAAATTACATGATAATGAAATATATTCATGGATGAAAAGGTTTAGATGCCCATCATCCTGCAGAAACTGATGTAAAGACAAGTCAAATAAACACATCGCTGATTATAATGTAGAATAGACAAGGTGCAAGTCATCGAAAAACTGACAACCTAAGCAAAATCAATGTGTTGCGATATATAGTCCAGAGTACACTGCTACCTGCAGCTATAGGCCAAACTCACATCCAGCACAGCAGGGTTTTATATACATACATATATGTGTAGATATATGTGTGTGTGTTACATAAATTATTTTTAAAAGAAAAAGGACACACACACACACACACACACACACACACTTCAGATCTAATCTATCACCCACAAACACACCTCATAAACTATAATCCCTATAAAGTGTGTTATCAATTCAGTTTCCATTAAATATTATTTCCTATCACTCCAGTAATGTAGCCCCATATTTGATTCATGAAAATAAAGTAAATGTATTAGTTAAAGTAAAATGTTATTTAGTGTATTAGGAGATGTTAATTATAGGGGTGACTTGGGGTTGTGTGCCTTAAAAACAGCCAACCTGAGTATTAAATGAATGTTAATTTATTTTCATTAATACTCAGTCTGGCCTGTTGGTTTATTTTATTCATAAAGGAAACAATCATCAGAAAATTGAGTTTAAAAGGCCTCCTAAAATTAAAATGTTGGTTATAATACAGAAGTCTTTTTTTATTAAATCAAAATGAAGTAGTTTAACTATGAATGCATTTCACTCAATTATTTTATTTTACTATATTTACTTGTTTTTACGTCTAAAATGTCACTTTGAGGCACACATGGAATAAGTAATGTGTAATTAATAAATTAATACAGGCCTAACTAAAACGTGTGATAATTGCACAAATATAATGCAGCGATACAGAAAAGTATCTCAACTACAAGAATCTTAACCGCATGATCAAACGAGACTCACTCTCAGTCAAACATAATTATTAATAATAAAAAATAATAATAATAAATAAATAGCTACTGTGCTCTTTCCTTATCATATTAACTGTCGTGAAAATACTTTGCTAAATTAGAACTCGTGTTACTTAAAGAAACAAACTGACACATTTCCAAATGTGACAACCCTTTGATCCTGCAGGGACTCGATATACTGCAGTGAATTTATGATCACAGTTCACGTGGCAGCCTGTAATTTCTAAAATCCGCCAACGTTTTTCGTTGCTGTGTTGTTTTAATCAAATGTAGTGAATAAAAAACAAAACATGCACACGCCATGTTTCCATTAAATGAGAAGTTTTATATTCGTTCTGCAGAAATGTGATGAACAATAATTAGGCTCCATTCTCACTGTCAGATCTTAAAAACAACTGGGCTAACGTTTAAATTCAGTGGTGTGTATTGATTCGTTTTTTATACCAGAATGTGTATTATTGTTGTGTGGATGATAATCTTGGTGTATTATTATAATACTGATTTATTTGTAATTTTCAAATCATATTTCAATTTAGTGCAGTCAGGTGTGTTCTGTCAACTAGTTATGTGTTTTAATTAAGATATTATTTCTAATATAGCCTACATGCAGATGTTTTTTTAAAGACCTGACTTGCGTAAATAGGCTATATATATTTAAAAAAAATTTTTTAAAGAAAATCCTTTTGTTCTGTTAAAAAAAAACATTGATTTTTCACTCAGGCCTTGCAACCTTTCACCTTGTTCATGTTTTTATGGCCATCAACTGTACACGTCATTAATCGTTGACAAATATAGGCTAAATAAATAAGAGACTTGATTATATATTTTTATCACCATTATCTGCACTTTTTTTCTCCCTGTGGTGACAGTGAAGCTGATAGTTTGACATTATGTCTGATGACAGAATTTCAAAAAGTCAGAACATATTTTATTGAGGAAAAAAAAAAAGTTCAGCATGACACTCACACAAAATATTTAACTGTATTTTTCCTGTAGCTTACCTATGTTTGGGTGCCGTGTTGTGCCATGAGGAGCGCCGGTCTGGAGACCGTGGAGGACCGGGCTATCAAAGGGGGACGCCGGCCACGTTCCACCCACGTTCGGGCTCATGTAGGCCGGGTAGGGGCCGTGATACGACCCGCTGAGGCTCCGGGCGCCGTAGTGCTCCCTCCCGTTGGCAGAGATGTTTAACGGGCTGCTGTAAGAAGCTGCCGTCTCCCGGGCCGAGGCCACCCCGGAGGACAGAGGCGGGCTGGTGGAGAAGGCGAAGCGCGGGGACACCGGGGAGTGGTTGTACGACGGCACCGAGTCGGCGCACGGCTGCGCCCAGGCAGAGTGGCTCGACACGGGGCTGCTCTGCTGCGACGCACCGGGCGTCTGGAGGTAAGGCAGCGCCGGGATCATGGGGGTCACGACCCGGGTGGTGGGCACATAAACCGGAGAGGTGCCCGCCGAGGCGTTGTGCAGAAATCCAGCTTCATAGGAGGGGGGTCCGTGGTTGGTTGTCATTATGCCCTGATACATATCCTCTCCTTGAAGTTTAACATCCGTGTTGATAGAAGGGATAATGATAGTATGGATGCACTTACGCACGCTTTTAGGCTATTAACACAACCAAAAAAAAAGTTTAATAACTGCAATCCCCGAAGCTCGTCCTCATTAAAATCAGATCTGATGCCAAGAAGTGAAGCAAAGCACCCGCAACATTCAGAAAATTAAGAATAAACTGTGAGAGCAGACATGAGAGAGAGGAGGAGTAACTGTGATCAAGATCCAGCTGTTATCATCTCTCTCTCTCTCTCTCTCTCTCTCTCTCTCTCTCTCTCTCTCTCTCGACCAATCAAATAATAATTTATTAGATACCTGAAGTTCATTGGCTTTACTAATGTTAACCAGACATTTAAAAAAAAAAAAAAAATCTTTATTTTTTACCTCATTATGTCCTTCCTGCTAAGTTCGATAAAACGATTAAAATAATGTGGTTTTTTTTCCTGTTTATGGATTGTTTTGATCGTATTGATACAAAAAACGAACTTTTTATTTTCATTTGTGAATTAATGAATTAATAACAACGTTTTCAGTGTTGGCCTCTTCCCTGTTACAGACATATAAAATAGCAGATCAGTTTCCATGTCTGTCATAAACAATTTCAAAAATATCTGTAGGCCTATTAAAATCATTTTGAACATTAGAAACTTTTAGTTACAAGCTAAAGCCTCCATTCACTCGATACCAAATCTCTTT
>JAOVVB010233357.1:0-10181 GCA_028570985.1 Heterobranchus longifilis
AATTGAATCGTGAGATACTGAAAGATTCACACCCCTAAGTGCACAGCTGAACTAAAAGAAAACAATCAATTTATTATTGCAAACCTGTTAACCACCCCGATAATCCCAAGTCTGACTGGAATGACTCGACCCAGAAGGACCTCCAGAGCATCAGTCCCTGCATCCATCAGGTCCAGCTTACTGACCACCAGCAGTGTTCGACGACCTGACACACACACACACACACACACACACACACACACACACACACCTTTGATTATATTGTTAAGTCAACCATCCTAATTTAGTTTTTCATCATTATTGAGGAAAGCCTACAGTAGGACATCATAGAAGAAAACAAGGAAACAGGTCTCTGATGGGACAGCATTGAGGCCAGCAGGGGAACATTTGGGCCCAGATACAGATATCCTAACTAGCACACTATCAGTGTACAACAAGCACTTTAAGGCCATATTGCCCACCTCCCACACAATTACTGCAGGCAGATTCTCATCATCTATTAATCTATTATTCAGAGTGCACCATGACAACAACATTAATTTTCTAAGCAACTGTTAACTGTCAGAATGCTCTTAGCAGTAAAGACTGGCAGGGTTCAATAATAGCCTGGAATGACTTGTGTATAATTCATTCTTCGTGCACATTTAATAACTCAAAATGCATTTCTACTTGAGGCATGTTATGCAATAAGCACCGACAGAGAGCAAAGAAAATAAAAATGAAAACTGAACAAAATGTCCTACCATCTGGATCAACCTCACGAGCCAATTTCAGAGCATCAGAGGTGGCCAAGTCAGAGTTGGCAGGGGACACTGCGAGGATGAGGCAGTTTGGATTGGAGATGAAGGACAAGATCATCTCTTGTACTTGTGTCTCGATGTCCTCTGGCTGGTCCCCAACAGGAACCTGTGGAAACAACAATGAGCAGCCAGCGTTACAGTAAGCACAGACACAGTGCTGCTGTGAATCTGTGATGATTGCAGACAGGGATGGAAATTTACTTTTTTTGTCCACCTGCCATTGGACAGTGGATTCCAAATTTTACCTGCCATTCAATAGATTGCAATTGTTGTTATTTATTTGTATGGTGAGTGAAGCAAATCAAGCAGCAGCCACTTGCATATTTTACCAGCATTTGGCTAGAGGCTGGTGCTAATTTCCAAACCTGATTGCAGATATCATGATGATATGTATTTATACAGGTTAAAATTACAGGGATAGTGCACACTAATAGACATTTCTGTAAATGTGCCAGTTTAGTCATCTTGGCTCATTTTCAACTGTAGTCCCTGGGCAGGTGAAATGACAACAAAGACACATAAAATACATTAAAACAAGAACAGCAATACTGTACACACATAGTAAAGCACATTTCATAAGAACATACAGCATACTCTAAAACTAGGATGATACAGAAAACAGAAAACAAAGCACACTTCATGTTACTTAAAATGTTACCGAGTATGGTCACACATTTGATTGTCTTCTAACCATGATTTTAAATTAGTTTTAAAGACAGATATTATCATCTAGTGCCATTATGTTTCCACACATGAAACAGAACCAACATCCTTGTCAAGTGACTGAGTTTACCTTAGTAATTCCAGGTAAATCAACCAGGGTGAGATTTAGGACTTTGGGGGAGAAAATCTTTAAATATATAGGCTCAGGACTGATTCCCTGGAGGATATGAAGAAAAGGAGAGAAAATCATGAATGCAGTGTAAAAAAGCTAAATTTAAGGCATCACTGACTTAACATCAATGCTTTCTTTTGTACCTTGTTGTCCCCTGAACTGCGTGCAGTCTCGGCTTCAATTTCCTGACGAATTTCCTGAAAATCTGCGAAGATCTGTCAAAAAGGTGTGAGAATGAAGCATCAACTAAACCCAGCACATAATACAGGACAAAGGCAGGAAGCACATCCTTTGAATCGTGCAGATAAATGTACCTGGTTCTTGCAGTGCAGGAACGTACCCCATTCTTCAGATTTGACACCTGAGAAAAGTGAGTGCAAGTAATTTTACAGAGATGCCTCCAAATAGATTTCTGGTTTGGGGAGAAATAAATGTCAACTGAAAAGATTACACATGGATTGATGTCATGCTTGACAGATGAAGATCAGAACGAACAAAATGTTTTAGAGAGTTCACAAAAGAAATGACTAGGCTAAACAAAGACACGTCCATGCAGACCAAATACACAGAGACCTGGGTAGCTGATTTGGGCATTTTGTTTAACCCCATTTCCTGAAAGAGTAGTGAAGAAGAAGAGAAAGAAAGACTACATGTTAGCAAAGAGAGGCTCTACAAGGAGTAGCTTGCAGTTCAAACAGTGAGTGAAAGCGCCATGCCAAAGTCTTAACTACACATGAACTACTTCTAGCACACTCCATGCCAAGACAGAAATAACAAACCTGCTGTCCTACTATGATATGCTGATATGCAGTACATCATAACTTGTACCAAAACGTGATTTGTGCATTTACAAGGATAATTTTCAAGGCATTTTCAAGGATAATCAAAACAATTCCCTGCACATTTTAAATATGAATATATGTGAAGGTACCATTCTCGAGCTTCAGTCTCTCCTGCAGAGGGGCAACATTAATAAGTTGCAACACGAGGGGTCGTCTTGTGACTATTCCTGATCCCCGAGGCAAGAAATCCCGCCCTACCAGGCTCTCCAACACAGAGCTCTTTCCACTGCTCTGTTATGGCACATAAAGAGAGCAATTCAGCAAAGTTTCTATCAGTGTACACTGCAAACACATGCACAATACATATTCAATTTATGATCATATATTTTTTTTAAACTCAACCTCATTTGAAAGACCTTGCAGTTTTAGTAACAGTGCAACAGGCAAGGTAACACGTTGAAATGATAATGAAGTTTATAATTAAGCTTTTCGTCGTGTTTTTTTCCTGACTGACCTGAGTTCCGACCACGACTATCTGAGGCAGCTGGATGACCTCTGCACCCACTGTGAGAAAGACCTCCTGCAGCCGGTTAATGGTGGGAATCAGAGTCTCCATCCTTTCAGTAGACCGGGCACACTTACTAAAATGGTGAAACAGAATATCCGTGCATGGACAGAAAGTAAGGACAGCAAAGTAGCTCCGGTTACATTATATCATACTGAAAGTAGAATAACTCTGAACTAACTAGCTAGGACAATGCTATTCACAAATGCCCAATGAGAATGAAGTTAGCTACATTATACATACTACACAAGAAACACAAAAACAGAACACTGTGTTGAATAACTGTGATTTCAGATGTCAAATAAATCAGATACAGCTAATCCACTAGGAAGTCAGTATAGGTTTGCTAAAGGGAAGTGGTCCTGATGAGAGGGTATAACGCCCAAGCATCAGTTAGCCCAACACTAAGCCGATTCCTCCCATATTACACACTAAAGTAGTATTTCAAGCATCAATCGCGGCACTGCCCTAATGTCTAAGTTACATGGCAACAAATTATGTAGCAGCACACGCCGAAAGGCTCGGTATTATCAGTTTAATGTTAGCTGGCTAAAGCTAATTGTTAAAGGGAGGAAGTGAAAGAGATGTGCTAGCTTTGTGCTAACGCTAGCTTAGCCCCTGGAACAACCGATGCTCCACTGTGACCTTACCGATGTATGTCCAAAAAATATTAACCCCCCTTATCCAACGTGCATGTCCTTCATAATTCGCAGAAAACGGGCGAGAGTAAAAAAAATCGCATTGTATCCTTATTATCCTAAATTTGCAGCAAAAGAAATAACCGTCAGTTTATCACATAGGAGGTACTCGCGTCACTCTTCCTCAATCTGATTGGTCATAAAAAAATGACTAATAAGCGTTACCGTCACCTTATTGGTCGACACGAATAAGACGCACTGTTTGGTCCCGCCTTGCAAAGTCCCTCATTCATTTTCATATTCAACATTCAACCACTTGCACTTTATATGCTAGAAACTGCTTAGAAATCTTTCCAGTCAACCTACATTAAATTATTTTGGACAATTTAACTTCACAGAAAATATCAGTATACAATAAGAAAGGAAACATTAACAGTTGTATTTTTTTCTGTGGTTTAATGTATGTATATATAAACATGATATTTACAAATCATACAATGAACATCAGTTAGTTACAGAATAAAACATGTATTACCTTCTCATGGATGGTTAAAAGAAAACACCCAATCATCATCCAACACAGACATTACTAACAAATACCCTCCAGTAGAAGATAATAGTGTCCACTGGGGAGTTGTAGCAGCCAGACATCATGTGAAACCAACAGCATAAATGGATTCCTTTGTATTCAAATATTAAGTGATCAGGTCTTTTGTCATTACGGCAACATCAATGACCAATTCAAAGTTGCCAAGTTTTCTTATCTAAGTCCATTTGGTCATGGTTAAGAAAGCCATATTGCTGAGAAAATCAACAGTCAGTGTTATCTGTGTTCACTCAGCCAATGATTAGGCACACAGCCGGGGCTCTCTGCAAGAAAACTGATACTGTATTTTCCATGCCTCACACTCTAAACACTGTATGCACCTCCAAGCACTGAGCACCTCTTAAAAGACAATCACAATAAGCAACTTTCAGTTAGGCATCCTTAGTCCATGTATGAGGTGTCCATGCCCTCGCCGTCGGGGTGAAGCAGTCTTCCCGCCAGTCGCTCAATGTCGTCGAGACTAAGTTGTCGAAGTGAACGCTCATAGTCCTTGAAGAAAAACAAAATAAAAATATTGAGAAACAGCAAGTTAAAAAATATTGTACAGAATTTATTTTAACCATCTTATATGTGTGTGTGTGTGTGTGTATGTGTGTGGGAGGGGGTATTGCTCTATTTAATGAAGAATGAGATAGGAAGGATTGATTAGTCTGGAGTAATGCAGACCTAAAGACAAACCAAAGGTGCATTAACAGGAGTCCCCGACCACTTATCACCGGAGGGTTTCAATAAAGTAACTACATTTCAAAATAACTAGATGACAACAAGTTGTGAGGTTTTACTATACACATAACTTACATTTACAGGGCATAAACAATATGAATGTAATTAGGACTTTTTGACATTCATGAACAGAAGAATAATTTAATATCAAAATGAAAACAAATCAATACAATTTGATATACATTAAGTACTTGCACTGCTTATGAGATCCTGAACCTTGCAGCTGCTTTTACATTGATCTAGTTTGACTGATATATTTCTGTGATAGATGAGCACTTGATGATATGATCATTTTACAATTTTATGAGTTGATCAGGCATGCCTGAATGCTCTATTAGACAACTGACCACCACACAATGAATTGTGGAATACAGAGGGCTTCACAGGATAAACTGGTTGTGTCTTCCATATTTGGGCAAAAGAAGGCTGCATTTCTTGGCCATATTTGGAGCGAACTTGACCCGTTCCGTATTCAGACTTTGGAAGATCCAGTCCCTATATTTAAATGCAGCATTTGTGTATTACGAACAGAACGAGAGGCAAAAAATGTGATGATCTATATAAGTTGCATATAATAATTATAATGATAATAGTAGGCTAGTCATTTATTTTGAGCGAAAATATTTGGGTGAAAATGTTTAGTTAAATGAACTTGTAATTTAATTACAGATCACATTGTTATCTTTTGCCCTCACCCCCACATGTACATTAAACATAGTTGGGCCAAGGGCATTAAATCTGCATTCGATTCTGCCTTTCTTAATGTTTTGAGTCTCTAGCCTCCACTGGTAGAAACAAATGAAAACATTAGATTTAACAACTCAGAAACTGTAAATATCCACAGCAAAATAGAGTAGGAAAATTGTATTGCTTTGATCTTAGATTGCAATGTAATGTAATACAAGCATTAAATACCTTGATAAGCTGTTCATGGACTTTTGCTGCATCTGCTGGACTAAAGTGTTTAGCAAGAATAGTGGACACAGTCTGCCACACTCTTCCCTGTGTGCTGTTGCTGTTGTTGTTGCTGCTGCTGCAGCTGGCAGCTGTCCCTGATGCTCCAGTCCTCTCCCCCACTGGACGGATGACCAGATTCAATTTAGCCTCTGGCCCAATGGAGTAATCACTCAGTCTGTGTTCATCTGAGGAAAGCAATATAGTATGCAATTGTCAAAAATGTAAACGCTTTATTTATGTACAATATAGCCTGGTGAATAAAGCAATTACAGTTCTGCACAAATGTTATGAAACACTTGACTGTTGGCAAATCTACCTGCAAGTGCTTTTCCTTTATAGAGCAACCGCTGCTGGTTTGCTGGTATGTTGAGACGTTCTGACACAAGTTCCTTCACTGTGGAGACCTTTTCGTCTTCAGTCACCTGGAAGTTCGACAACATGATGCAGTCGGCACACTCACATACATTTGGCAATCATTATCTCCTTCTGTTCAACTGAAGAGTATTCAAATTGCAGAAGAGTGTAGCCAATCTGAAAGTGACAAATGCACCTCTACCTTGGTACCATAGTATAAACAGTCTATGTTTGGTACCTTTAGCACATTCTTGCTATAGAAAATAAACACTCACTGGCCTATAGTGGTGGTATTTATCCCATAAGCACTGTAGACAACCAATAAAAGGCATGTTAAGAGTTTGGACAGGTTAGGGCTGCCCCCTTAGTCGACATTTTGGTCATAGTCGATTAAGATTTAGTCAATTAGTCGTTTTTTTATGCTTTCTTCATGCTGAATGACTTATTTCCAATACATTTATGAGCACATCTCTGGTAAACACACGATTTAAAGTCGTGCATGATTCTTTGTGGAGAAACTCAGTTTTATAGATCTGTCGATTAAATCAACTAATCGATTAGATGACAAAATTGCTTGTTAGTCGACTAAGGATTTCTTTAGTCGAGGACAGCCCTAGGGCAGGTACTTTTGTACTTTCAGATCTGAAAGAGTCAAGAAAAACTTTGCATAGTCTTGATTCACTTCTCTTCTGCTGAATACAAAGCTTTGTCCAGTATGTGAAATACTTCCACATTTGATACATTACCAAATGCTTTAGACTACCTATACTGGCATAAATATTGTTCCAGAATACCTTGAGTAATACAGTAGCATACTGATCATATTAAAAACTATAGGGGCTCCTACGCTCACATAGGCCCCAGTGTGTGCCTCATACATTATCATTGAGAGGCACAAACTGGGGCTAGGACTAGCCAAATCTTGAGCAAATGACATCACAGGTTGTTGAAAGTAGGACAAGTAACTTAACGCTAGTAACTTGTAAGTTAATAGCTTTAAGTTATGCTGCTATGCTGACCAAAACCATTCCCCCAAGCTACTGCTTTAATGAAGTATTTGACTTCCCGTTCTTACAAGAACCACCAAATAAGGACATGCATAGCTCCCACTATGTTTGAACGTTGTACAGTTAGCGTTAACATTACTGTATCTTTCTCAAGGATATGGCTAACAAGCTAGCTAGAGTAGCGTCTATTCACAATTGAGCGAGCATTGGCTGTATAATAGCCCAATTTAAGCTACACGGAGTGAGGAGAGTTTCACAACCTAATGTTTAGACTCAAGCATCATAGATGTGGTTGTTTCACTCAAAGGTAGCTCAGCATGAGACAGGACCACAGCTGTCGGCTAATCAGCTAGCTAGTTAGCTAGCTAGCTGATTAGCCGCTAGCTAGCTAGCGGCAGGGAGTTAACAATTAGCAGTTAGCTAACGTTAGCTCGGCGGTGCTTAACCTACCTGTACACTGCATTCTTTTCCTTGAAGCGGTTTCACGGTAAGGATCATTTTCGATGATAACCCGAACAAAACACAACAACACGTTCAAAGGTTAAGCAACTAAATATACTCAAGTAACGTTACTTTGCTAGCTCAAGATAGCTACAGGGTTGCTCTCTTGTCAACGACCCATCTTCTTCTCCGTCAGCTGCCCTGCTCTCTGGTGACACTACTGCCACTTACTGGCTGGAGTGTTGTATTACAGGCTGCTCTCTGTGGTCGTGGCTAGAAGGCGAGAAGGTGAGTCTCGCGAGAGTTTTTGCACGTTTTCGCTGGTATTTGCAACTCTAGAGTTATCTTGTAGACACGACCCTCTGTGGAGGAGCCATGAAGATAATCCCCCCCCCCCCACACAAAAAAAGAAAGAAAGAAAGAAAATTACAAATTACTATTTAGTAGCCTAATAATTTGTCATTTTCTTTATTTTTTTGAAAGAATAATAAGCTTATTATTATTATTATTATTATTATTATTATTATTATTTCTTCTGCTCGAGATAATTAGAACATAATTAAATATTAAAAGGAAAATAAGTTAATCGAAGACCCTGATTGACTGGAGTTACCCTTAAAACATATAATTACTATTTAGTTTGTATTAATTATTAATATTAGGCTACTAATCCTAACTTGTAACCCGTTTTTTGTTTTTTTTAAATATAGGCCTAAAATGTCCGTCTTTGCTTGGGTCTTGTTGTGCAAAGCGATGGGTCAGTGCCTTAATTTAACCTATACATCCAAATGATTTACAACTATTTACATTAAATATTAATCAGCCATAACTAGTTTCAGAAAGTTTTAATGTGAACATCCAACAGTAAATTGCATCAGACCATATGAAACAATTGGCCCATGGTATATAGAGGCTATCTATATATCAGGATAGGCCACTTTGCTGTGTAGGCTACAGGTACAATGGAGGGAGAGTAAAACCTCTATCAGTGCACACAGCCAGCCTTTACACTCTTTCACATGAGCGAAATACCTGGGGAATACAATGATTGATGCACAGCGCTCAGTTTGCCGGAGACCCACTTATCCCCAGGGCTCGGAAATACCCCACAGACCCTCTGACCCAATTGGGATCCAGTCCATGCATTTCTCATTACAGCCTCCAGAATGGTCTCCACGGTCTTGGTCACGTGATGGATGTCTGAGCCCAGCCCCTGGCCAGCCCCGAGCAGGAGAGGAGCATCTTTAGAGGAGATCTGCACCTGTCGGCTGGACGGTCTGCTGCCAAACAGAGACACACATATTCAGGACAAGTGAGTCAGACAGGCTGCACGTGGTAAGTGATCTGTGTGTGATGTTACGGTATTGTATTTTGCAGGACAGTGCATGCATGTATGTTTACAAACAGTCTATTAGAAACATAAAATGCTGTTGTCACATTTTAACAACTCATTCATGTATTTCAATGCCTATTATCAGGGCGTACGCCTCCGAGCGCGTTTGCGACCCAAAAGAAAAAAATGAAAAGAAAAAAAAAAATCCATATGTTGTTCCTGCAGGGACACAAATTGTGTGTGTGACTTAATAGTCTATTGACCTTGTCTTAACCTGAATTTGTTTTTAAATATCATGTACTATAGCACTGCTACTTTCTTGTCCTTTGTTTGTCTCGTATTTTTGTTAAGTGTCATTTCTTTAGTGTGAAAGAAAAAAAAAGGTCAAATACAGGGAATGCATAAGCTGTATCTATATAATGCATATGCATGTAGGCTATGTTACCCCTGGAAACCAAATCAAATAGGTACTAAAAGAAATGCAAGCGCATATAGTAAAGACAGATTTATAGTGTTCATTTTTTATTGCAAAGTAAACTGTGTCATTGGATTATACTTGAGCATGTTTTTTTCCCCATTCAGCCTGTTGAAAAGGATTGCCATCAAACAGGTTTAATAAAAAAAAATCCATATTTTATGCAGGGACACAGAGAGTCTATTGACCTTGTCTTAATTTGAGTTTGTTGAAATATCCTTTACAATAGCTACGCTACTTTCTTGTCCTTTGTTTGTCTCATCTTTTTGTTAAGTGTCCTTGTATTCATACAGTTTTTTTCTAATGTGAAAGAAAAAAATAGTAACATAGAGGGAATGCATACACCGTATAATGCATATGCATGTAGGTTATGTTAACACTGGAAACCAAATCAAGTACTGCAAATAGTACAAGTTCATAGAGCAAATTTATAAATTTATAATGTTCTTTTTTATTGCACAGTAAACTGTCATTGGATTATGTGTTTTTTCCCCTATTCAGCCTGTTGAATAGGATTGCCATCAAACACATTTCATCAAATCAAATATTAATGTAGTACTATCTCTCAAATCAAATATTAATGTAGGCTACTATCTATCTATCTATCTATCTATCTATCTATCTATCTATCTATCTATCTATCTATCTATCTATCTATCTATCT
>JAOVVB010233358.1:0-10181 GCA_028570985.1 Heterobranchus longifilis
AAAGAATAAGAAATCAGGAAGGGGGCAAATAGTTTTTCACACCACTGTATATATATATATATATATATATATATATAACACTCCAAGATTTCATTGACTGCTTTTAGCTGTGATAACAGCAGACAGTGTGGTGGCCAGTTCATATGTAAAAATGATTCCTCATGCTCCCAGAATTACTCTTTCACAGTTTTAATGTTGGAAGATGCTTGCTTCATATTGCTGAGCCTAGACATGACCAACTGTAGCAACCCCAGATCATAACACTGTTTCCAAAGGCTTGTACAGTGGACACTATGCATGATGGGTGCTTGGATTCGCTTCAAAGTCCAATCTTTATGCTCCCTAACAAATTTACTGTATGTGTTTTTTTCCCCCCTGATTAGTCCCAATCCTGTCACATTGCATGTGTGGAAATGATCTTACTGTCCCTATTAATCATAGCTCTGATTTCTACTCAGTCTTTTACCTTGCATCCTTACTAAGTGTAAGTGGTCTCCAGTGATGATTGTTTTCTGACTACATTCCTTCCATGAGATTGAAGGTTCAGCAGTCCTTACAGGTTTTAATAAGGTGTTGGACAGTTCTTAACCCAATTCCAGTCATTTCAAATCTCCTCAATTGTTTTCAATGCTTGATGCAGGACAATAATCTGATTTGAAACCAATATAAACTTGTGATTTGAATTACTTCGAATTATTTAACAGTGTTGAGTTTTGGGCGAAGTGTCTGGATTTTGTCAATTTCCTTTAAAATAATTTCTTTTAAGTAAAGAATCAAATGCGAACCTTGATCTCAAAGCATTTTTTCCCTTCTTTCATTTAAAGTAAAACTGGACTGCATTTACAACACAATTATGTCTCCTTTAGCAAGGATAAATACTCAATTTGAAAGTCATTCAGGATTAAACAGTTAGATGTGAACTACAGCTGTTTGTTTCACTTAGCAAAAAAAAAAAATCATCATACTAAAACAAAAAACAAGGACAAAAAGGACTGAAAATCCATTTTCCATCCATCTTCTTCCCAACCCCATTCTGCTTCACCTGCTCACTATCATTTCTGAGTAGCCAGCGGTAAGAACTGTTCAGCCCCATAATGCATGCGTAGTGCAGTCACTGTCCTTCCCCCATCTGTCTTCGAGCACCTAATATCACCCACAAGGCACTGCACCATAACCCTATTTCTTTTGAGTGCTTAGAGAGAGAGATAGCGGCCTGGCGTTGGTTTTCATTTGGAGAAACTTTGAGAGTCCTTTCAAACCCATTTAGGCTTTAAGTGCACAGACAAAGAAGAGGTTGTTGGCGGTGTGATCGGTGGGGAGGTTTGAAAATCTGCTCAGGCAGCTGAGAAGCTTTATTCAGATAAATACTGTATCTGCTGTAGGATTTGATGCAATTTGATGTTTAAATAAAAAAAAAAGCAAAGCATAACATTTCAGAGATCAGACTATACTGTATAATCATGTGCATTAGCTATAATAAATTGAGGAAATAAATAGTCCATGCAATTGCTGATATTTTGAACATTTTTCAAATACTGGTAAAATAATAAATAAGCAATGCAATCCTACAGTTATAATCCAGTGAATCCTTTCTTTGAGAAAAAAACTAGCACCGAGCCAAAGCTGGTATTTGAAATACTAATCATATTCATAATCATAATCATTTTTTGCTTATTATTAAATGAGATGAAATTGAAATCGTATGTCATGGCTTGATTTCATGTTCAAGGCTTCAAATTCATAAAAGTTTTATAATCACAATGAAGTTCAAGTAAAATCTTTAGGAACAATCTAGATAAGCAAGTAGAACCACAAACAGGGAAAAACTGCATTGGATCCAGATGGAAGCCAAAATAAAAACTCAGAAAGAGAAACCAGTTGAAACAGCAAATCAAAATAAAATGGCAAAAAGCTCACAAACAGATATTTAAGCATGCTGACTAATCAACAGGAAAGGAGAAACAGGTGAGTAAGAGCTCAATCAAGCTGGAGAATTCTAAACTCTGGACTGGATCTCAAGTGGGCACGGTGGATCACTCAGGGTTGTGGATCAACAGCAGGGGAGCTGAATGTGACAATCACTCACTCCCCATCGACACTGCTTTATCCTTAATAAAGGGTCACGCGGGGGTGAGACAGGGTACACCCTGGACAGGTTGCCAATCCATCGCAGGGCACACACACTTACAGTATACACACTCATACGCTCATTCACACACCTCGGGCACTTTGGGAACACCATTTAGTCTAATCTGCATGTCTTTGGACTGTGGGAGGAAACCAGAGTACCCGGAGGAAACCCACCAAGCACAGGAAGAACATGCAAACTCCGTGCACACAGAGGCGGGAATCGAACCTGGCCGGGAATCGAACCCAGACCCACTGGATGTGGCAGTAAAATCCTAAATCAAATTTTTGTGGGCACAATCAATTTCATATTCAGTTATTCAAATTCAGAATCAATTTTCTATGAAAAAACTCTGAATTGAATCTGAATCAGCATCTGAACAATAACAATAAAAAAATACAAATTATGACTAAATTTAAATAAAAAGACTTACAAATTCACATTTGAATTTCATAACATTTGATAACCTTGTTCTGTAATTCTCTCTCTAATTCTCTAATATCTCTAATTTAATATTTGTTAGGAAGATTAGGCTAATTGGCGTTGCCAAATTTCCCCTTAGTGTGTGAGTGAGTGTGTGTATATGTGTGTGCTTGTGAGTGACAGATTGGCACCCCGTCCAAGGTGTACCTCGCCTCGTGCTCTAAGACTCCTGGGATAGGCTCCAGGACCCTAGCAACCCTGAATACTGATGTACAGTAGATGATGGGTGAGTGAGTGGGTTCTCCAAATGGCCACTCTTTCAGCCATTGAGCTGCTGTTTTGAAATGTGAATCGCAAGAAAAAAAATTCCCAACATGGAATTTCAAGGTCATCCAATAAAATTCATTTATAATTACAAAACTTCGGCTTGGAATTTTAAAGCTCTACCTGCATTCTGAACTGTTTTTTATTTTTTTTTCATACTGACCTTCAATAGTTTTTGTACTTCAGATAGCAAAACTGTACTGTGCCTTTTAGTTTTCCAAATGTCAAAACACCTACAGTATGTTCATACATTTTCACAAAATAAGAAAATGTGAATAACTCAGTTTTGTATATATAATACAAGTTTAGAAATTCAGATTCAGTCTCCTGAATTGTATGATAATGTTTGATGACCTTGAAGGACATTTCTACTTCTACCTATAAAGTTTGTTTATGTGGACACGCTTTTGATTTTCAATGAGGTTCTCATAGCAGCATTTGTGATCCCATCAATCTTTTGTCTTGTAGGTGCCAATAATTCTGAAAGTGATTTTTATACCAGTCTGTGACCTTCAGAAGGGGTTGAAACTGACTACTTTAAGCTTCCTGTTATGTTGGGTCACGCCGATTACCTCATTACCATTATCGATTGGGTTTGTGTAATACATCGTTGTTGCAGGGGAAGAATTTAAAACTGTGTCCAATTTTATTCTTATTATGCTTTTTTATTAAAAAGTCAATACCATAAGTGCTAGACATTTCATAGTTTTAAATATCTGGTGATTATTTATGTCAGGAGAGCATTTAGCTCCAACAACATCCACAGCTTGCATCATTTACAACATTATGCATTAAAACGTGATGACCAAAATTTAATCACTCCAGGGAGCACAAAAAGGTCAGGAGTGGGATACTTTGGGTGGATTTATTGAACCGTGGACCCTGCAGACCCACATGGCTTCTTAAAAAAATAAAAGGTTAACTAATTCAATTGGATTCTTGTTGAATGTGAAACTCAAAATAGACTCAGTAAGAACACACCATATATGGAGGTGAGTCAAAAATTATCCGCACTCTGACTGTCTTCACTTCTTTATCAAAAGCAAATCTTCATCCTTGTAGGGCTGCTTTCAGGGGACCAAACAGGTGAAAGTTCAATTAAGTAAGACCAGGACTGTAGGGAGGATTCTTTGACAACTCAAAACAAAGTTTTTGCAGTGTGTGCAGAATTGTGTGGACATGCATCGTCATACAAGGTCACAACGCCCTTGGATAGCAGTCCTCTGCTTTTAATCTGAAGTTTAGACTTCAGCTCATCAATATGCATCTCACTGTAACGAGCACTGTTGATTGTTGAACCTTTTTTCCTGATAATGTTCTGGCCCCAGAATCCCAGAAAACTCTAAGCATAAATTTTCTCAGTCAGCGATTGAGGATGTTTCCGTTCCATACCTTGCTGTTTACTCTCAGACTCGTAGTAACAACCATGCTTCATTACCAGAAATGATTCTCTTTAAGGAACATTAACCTTCCTTAAAGTATCAGTCCAAATTTTGTTTGTAGATATCCAAACACCCTCTCCATACTGCACACAAATTCTTTGGTAAATAACAGGACAAGGTATACCCTTAGACCACTTTCGGGCAAATCAGAGATGAGGTATGCATTTTTGCTCGCACCACAGTTACAAAAGAGCTGATGTAACCCGTTCACACCTGCACAGCAGTGACTGGGGAGACAGTAGTCTTGAATGGAAAGTGCTGATAAGACAGTGCAGCCAACAGAAGTTGTAATATAATCGGAGTGCGGATAATTTTTGACTTACCCTCATATAATTAAAGAATCTTTGAAATTGCTGAAACTTGCGTATTTCTCATGTACCTCATACAGAACATTAGGAGTAAAATGTACATTGGTTTAATCATTCATGTCATGATTCTCATTCTCAGTTCCCCTCTGTGTGTTTACCATCAGTGAATCATCAGTCATCTGCAGACTTCTGTGATTTCTCCGACAGAGTGTTTACACAGGCATGTTCAAGGTCAACTTGGCATGATGGTTTGTTTGAACATGAATAATGAAAGCCTTTTCACCTCGTACTGAAGATTTAACTCAGTGAGAAAAAATATCTAAAGATTCCAGTGTCTGTGATGATTTTCAGACGATTGTATTCATGAGTCTGTTCCTATAAACTTCATGTTAGTGTGATATCTTAAGATCAAGTACTTAAATGTTTGTATTTGGATTTATATGGAATTATAAGTAGATGATTGACTTGTGCAACTGGAGTCAAATAAGGTAAAGGTCGTTGTTGGTCTTTCGGCTGCTCCCGGCAAGGGGTCACCACAGCAGAATATCCAGTCCGCACAACAACTTGCCACAGGTTTTACTCTGGATGCCCTTCCTGACACAACCCTCCCATTTTATCCGGGCTTGGGACCAGCACTGTATCCAGTGGCTGGGGGGTTTGGGCACTGGCTGGGAATCGAACCCGAGCCTTCTGCATGGCAGGCAAAACACTACCCACTGAGCCACCAGTGTGAAACAAGGTAAAGGTCAAATATCTAAAATAAGTTGTTTTTTTTCAGCCTACAAATTGGTAACAAGTACTTGATGCGGAGGCGGTGGTGTCTCGATTACACTGCTGGCAAAGTATTTTCCCACATTTTTTCTTCCCAATTTGGTCACCTGCCAGTTCCCACCCACCACCTGTCTCTCCACTATCATACACCAGTTACTGACCAGGCAGGGTAAAGACTAACACATGCTCCCTCTGAGACAGTAAAGCCAGCCAACTACATGTTCTCAAACTGCTCAAGCGTTACATACTTGAAAGAAAGCACAGTCTGTCCCTTTATTCATCCATGAGCATGGTTACTGTGATGTGTTAGAGAGCACACCATACCCTAATTTTGCTTAGTTGCATCACCAGTGAGAACTTGCTTATGGCATCATTGGAAATCTCTCTACAATGGGGTGAAGGAAGAAATTAGATTTGAGTGAAACCTATTACATAAAGCACAGTGTGGAAATAAACATTGATTGTGCAGAATGACAGAACACACATCTGAAAGAAAATAAACACCCTTTATTTCTGTATATAATACTCTGCTACACCAATGCACTCATCCCAGCGTTTCACTAGCTCTTGGATACAATTAAGGTAGAAAGTTTTCTCAGTACACCGGAGCCATGATCACCAGTCTTAAACGTTGGCCTCCCAGGAAATCCTTTAAACATGTGGAAATGGTTTGGAGCGAGGTTGGGATGTGGCAGTAACTCCCAGCTGAGTTCCTGTAATGTGCAAGTGGTGTTGGTGAATGATTGTGTGTACAGTTCCCACAGGCAGATGGGTCTCTCCTGTTATCAGTCCTACTATCCACTCGCTGAATGTTCACCGGACTAACTGCAGCGATTTCCGCGCCACCTTGGGCAGGATCGTCACTCTATAACAAGTCTCACCACCACACCTTCCTTGTACTTCATTCACAAGAAAAGTCATAACGAGTCCCGGTTTGGTTTGAACACTACTCATAATGTTTTAAAAACACCCAGGTGTGGTGCGTTTCCCTGCATCCAAACCTAAACCAGGATTTCGAACCATCACCAATATCAGTGCTTTAGGAGTGAAGAAAAAAAAACAAAAAACAAAAAAACACAGAGTCAGAGTGAAACTGTGATCAGATCAGTAAAAAGAAAGAAAAAAAACAAGTAAGGTTTTTGTTTCGTGACTCGGCATAACAGCCTTAACTCCACCATCAAGAGAGACATCAAGAGCAGGGGAGTCAAACTTGCTTGTTCCCCCTCAGACCAGCTCTCCTGGGCGTGGCTTCTCTCCTACGAGGAGTTCTGCCTTTACTGATTAGCGACTCGGACTCGAACACGTCGTCTTCCAGAGGCTCGACCCCGAGCCAGTCCCTGAGAGAGCAGCAGCATGCTTTGTAGGCTATTCTTTATGTTCATCGTTAAGTTTCATTTTAATTTAGCATTCGTTAAATATTAACGATGGAGATATTTTTCAGACTGAGATTTTAACAGACTGCGATTATTTTAATAGATTGACAGCACTAGTTATGAGTGACATCGCGTCTCGCCCAATTCCATTAGAGATTGTGTTCCTATAACACCCCCCAATGTCAAATTTTTTTTTTTTTTTTTTTAATAATCAGTTTTTTATAAAGTGAAATGAACAGAACACACATGCACCAGTTTACAGCACTGACCTGGTGGAAGCGTCATCACAAGCAGTGGGTTTACTGGGGCTTTGAAGAGGCTGGATGGACAGATTGTCCTCCAAGGGGGAAGACTTGCTGGTGACCGTCATCGGGAGCGGGGTCAGACGGATGGAGATGGAGATGCGACGAGGTGGAGAAGCGCCCAGTTTGCTGGCCAACTCGTCCTCAGTTTCCTGGTCACCATCCAAAATCTCCCCAAGAACATCGTCTCTGGTCAGCTTCTTCGCCGGACCTAAACAAGCAACGATAGTAACAAAAATGAAATACGACAACATAAAATCGAGCAGAGACTCGGAAACTGCACCGGCACTCACTGCACAGGTCGAGCTTCTTGCGGATGTTTGGGTTGGAGGAGACTCGGCCTCTTCGCTTCACGTTCAGCAGTTTAGCGGCCGACAGTTTGGAGGCGGAGTGAGCCGACTCGGCCTCGGTGGACCCCAGCTTGCCGGTGCTCATGCTGCCGCGGGTCATCACGCCGGACATGGCCCGCTTCATCACGCTAGGGTCCGGGGTGGGGAGAGCTCGGAGTGGTAATGAGAGCTGGGGCGGGGGTGGAGATTCGGGACTTTGAGGAGGAGCGGGAGGGTTAATCAACTCGGGATCCATGACTTGAAACTTTTTGCTGTCCCAGGTTAGTTTAACAAAAAGAGTGTTTTTGCTTTCATCGTCCGGGAAAGGAGCCTCAGCAGGAACGTGTTTAATCTACATGAGAGAACCACGGGCGTCACTATTTACAACATTTTTGTACTTCCGGTAATTTTAACACCATAAAAACCCTACTCTCTCAGCTTTCTGCTGCATCACAGATTTAATATGCCAACCATTTTTTTTCCAATTGAATACACCTCGAGACGTACCTGTACCGCTCCCAGGATGGTCTCGGCGTCCACCTCATTATCACAGGAGCGATCCTCGTAGTAAAAAACTTCTTGTGGATGAGGGTCCCGGCCCAGGAGCTTCCTTTTGTTTTGGGGTATTTCACACATCCGCACGAACCACTGCACCACCGCCCTCATCCGCTTCCCCGTATCTGGACATTCAGATTTAGTTTAGAGAGTTTAGAGTCCACCTACAGGATTATGTGGGAACTGCAACATTTTACAGCTTCAATTGCCAACTTGTACAAATAAAGAACAAATAAAATAATAAAAAGTCAGTGTTGTTCCTTTACTTCATCTAGTCAGCCTCAGGTGTAGGAATCACTTCTAGGAAACCTTTGTGCGTACTGAAAAAGACGATTTTACCTCAAAAACCCCTTGAGATCGCCCAAATCTAAACCCAAACATGGAAATGTCTCAAGACCAGACTTGAGTACTAAATCAGTTTTGTAGCGTAGAACAAAAAAATAAAAAAAAAATAAAAAATCAGATTTGCATCTTTTGAACCTGCTAATGTGAAAGCAGACTAAAAGAAGAGAAGGTGGGTAAAGTAACGGTGTGGAAGGATAGACAAACCTTCTTACCATCACGGAAAAGTTTGAGGAGCTGCGCGACATAGGGGTTCTCGTCGTCATCTCCCTCGATCAGGATGCACTGACCAACTGACACCACGGCGTCCACCGGCCTTCCTTCCACAGATATAGTCAAAGACCTGAGGAGCATTTCATACATTAGAAAACATCTGAACGTACATTAAGGCATTTTGCAGACACTCGTATCCAGAAAGACTTGCATAAGTGCGAAAAAGTTTTTTCTTTTGCTCCTTTAATGATTTTTTTGGTTGTTTTTTGCATATGTCACACTTGGATGATTCAGATCACCAAACTTTTTAACGAAAAAGTTTATCAAAACTTTACAAAAAGTTTTAATATTGCACAAAGATAACCCAAGTAAATACAAAAATGCAGTTTTTAAATCAAGGGAAAAAGAGGTGTATAAAACTGCCTGGTCCTGTTTGAAAAAGTAATTTAGGGTTACAAAGCCATTTCTAAAGCTTTAGGACTCCAAGGAACTACAGTGAGTGTTGTTATCCACAAATGGAGAAAACTTGGAACAGCCAGCCTACGAAAATTACTCCAAAAGAACAATGATGTCTCATCCAGGACCTCATAAAAGAACCAACATCTAAAAAACTGCAGGTCTCACTTCTCTTAGTTAGGGTCAGTGTTCATCATTCCACTGTAAGAAGAGACTGGGGGCAGAAATGGCGTCCGTGAGAGAGCTCCAAGGTGAAAGGCACTGCTGACCAAAAAGAACACAAAGGCTCGTCTCACATTTGCCAAAAAACATCTGGATTATCCCCAAGACTTTTTCACAAATATTCTGTGGACGGATGAGACAAAAGCTGAACTCTTTGGAAGGTGTGCATCCCGTTACATCTGGCATAAAACTATAACAGCATTTCATGAAAAGAACATCACAGTAAACGTGGTAGTAAACATGATGGTCTGGGGCCGTTTGCAGCTTCAGAACCTGGACAACTTGCTATAATTGACGGAAACAAGAATTCTGCACTCTAGCACAAAAATCCTGAAGGAATCAGTTTGTGACCTCAGGCTTAAGCGCACCTGCGTTTGGAAGCAGAAGGTTTAGATGTGGCCTGGTGAAAGTCCCGACTGAAATCCCATCGAGATCCTTTAAAAATGCTGTTTATCGCCGAAAAACTCTCCAATGTGACTAAATTAAAGCGATTCTGCAGAGAAGAGTGGGCCAAAATTCCTCCACAAGACTCATGGCCAGTTATCACAAATGCTTGATTGCAGTTATTGCTGCCAAGGGTGGCACAACCAGTTATTCAGTTTAGAAGGCAATCACCTTTTCACATAGGGCCAGGTAGGTTTGGACAGCTTTTTTCCCCTTTATAAATTAAATCATTATTTAAAAATGGTATTTTGTGATTACTTTGGTTATTTTTGTGTAATATTAACTATTTGTTTGATTGCACGTCGATTTTAAAATTCAAAAGTTTGGGGTAAATTAACAAATCTATCATTTACAATATACACTTCTCTTAGCACTTCCTTCTATTTTTCCACTTTACCCTACTTTTCTTTTTTCATATATCATATCATACTATGTTATTAGCGTATATGTGACAAAAAAAATATTTAAATGATCTGAATTATTAAGTGAAACAAATATGAAAAAAAAAAGGGAATGGGGGGGGGGGGGGGGTACTTTTTCACAGCAGTG